>PVKN010042040.1:0-10451 GCA_004027915.1 Capromys pilorides
TGTTTTCAATTCTTCTTGGAAAATTCGCAGTAGTGGCATGGCTGGATTGAATGGGATTTTGAGTTCTAGTTTTATTAAGGAGTCTCCACACTGCTCTCCATAATGGTTGCACCAGTCTGCATTCCCACCAGCAATGGAGAAGTGTTCCTTTTTCCCCACAGCCTCTCCAACATTTGTTGTGGGTTGATTTCTTTATGATAGCCATTCTTTCTTGGAAGAGAAGGTATCTAAGTGTTGTTTTAATTTGAATTTCACAAATGACTAGCTATGTGGTGCATTTCTTCATGTATTTATAGGCTTGCTAAATTTCTTTCTCTGATAATTTTGTGTTCATCTCAGAAGCCCACTTCTGGACTGAGTCTTTAAATTTTTGGCCCCTATTGGTTTTTAGTTCCTTCTGAATTCTATAAAGAAGACCTCTGTCTACATACTTATTAGTTAAAATCTTTTCAAAATTTGTGGGTTGTCCTTTCAGTCAGTTGGTAATTTCTTTTGACATGAAAAAAAAAACTTCTTACCCACAGGAGGTTCCAGTCGTTGATTCTTTCAAGTGTTAAATGTGCATTTTGGTTTTTGTCCATGAACTTTTTGCCTAACTCAATGCCTTCAAGATTTTCTCTCACTTTATCTTCCAGTATATTTAGTATTTCTCTTTTTAATATTTAGATCTTTAATTCATTTAGACTTTTGTTTAGTGCCTGGTGATAGACCTGGTTCAAGTTTTAGTTTTCAGCATGTGGAGAGCCAGGTTTTCCAGCAGTGTTTTTTAAAGAGGCTCTCTTTATTCCAGTAAAGATATTTGGCTCATTTGTTGAAGATAAGGTGGCTGAGTGAGCTTTTTATTTTATTCTGTTTAGGTCTGCATCTTCTAATCTATCCCATTGATCCTCAGGTCTATTTTTTGACAATATCATGCTGATTTTACCGCTGTAGCTTTGTAGTACAACTTTATGTCAGGAATTGTAGCGCCTTCTGCCTTGTGTTTCTTTTGCCCAGCATTGTCTTTGCAATTCTAGGTCTGTTTTGGCTCCAAATAAATTTTAGAAATGATTTCTCCATGTCTGTGAGGTATGTTGATGCTATTTTGATAGGTATTGCATTAAATCTGTATTACAATTTAGGGAGTATGGCCATCTTCAAAATGTTGTTTCTTCCTATCAAGGATCAGGGAATATCTTTCCATTTTCTGAAATCCTCTAGGATCTCTTTTTGTTAGTAATGTAGTTTTCATTGAAAATATCTTCTACTTCTTCAGTTAGGTTAATACCAAATATTTCATTTTCTTCTGTGCTATCATAAAAGGTACTGTTTCTCTAATTTCTCTCTCAGTGTGTTTGTCATCTGTATACAGGAATGCTATTGACTTTTGTGTGTTGACTTTGTATCCTGCTACGCTACTGAACTTGTATATTAATTCTAGTAGATTCCTGGTGGCATGTTTTGGGTCTTCAAAATAGATTATCATGTCACCTGCAAATAATGATAATTTAACTTGTTTGTTACCAATTTGTATTCTTTTCATTTCTCTGTCTTGTCTAATGGCTACAGCTAGTGATTGCAGAACTATACTGAATAGGAGTGGTGATAGAGAACATCTTTGCCTTGTAACAGATCTGAGAGTAAAAGACTTCAATTTTTCACCATTTTGAGTTATTTAAGCTGTAGAATTGTCATAGATGGCTTTTATCAAATTGAGATAGAGGCCATCTATTCCAATTTTCTGTTGGAATTTCAACATGAATGAGTGTTGGCTTTATTAAAAGTCTTTTCTTCATCAATTGAGATGATCATGTGAATTTTGGCTTTGGCTCTATTGATATAGTGTATTACTTTTATAGATTTGCATATATTGCGCCATCCTTGCATCCCTGGGATATATCCTACCTGGTCATGGTGTATAATTTTCTTGATGATTTACTATATTCTGTTGGCAAGAATGTTATTGAGGATTCTGTCGTCTATGTTCGTGAATGAAATTGGCCTGTAGCTCTGTTTTTTTCTGTTGTTGTTGTTGTTTCATCTCTCTCTGCTTTTGTTATCAGTGTAATACTTACCTCTAGGAATGATTTTGGAAGAATTGTTTATTTTAGAATATCATCGAAGAGTTTGAGGATTATTGGAATTCTGTCTTCTATGTCTTCTGTAAATTTCTTGCAAAATTCAGTGGTGAATCCATCAGGTTCCAGACTTTTTTGTCAGCAGGCTTTTTATTACATTTTGTATTTCATTGACTGTTATTGTCTTATTGAGAGTTCTTATATCTGTTTGATTAAGTTTTCGTAGTTTGTACCTTTCTAGGAACCTGTCCATTTCATCTGTGTAACTATTAATGATCTATTAGTTCTCAAAATGACTATTAATGATCCTCTGGATCTCTTCTGGGTCTATAGTAATTGCATCCTTTCATTCCTTATTGCTTGAATTAGAGTCCTTTCTTTTCTCTTTTTGATAAGGTTAGCTAAGAACTTATCAATTTTATTTAACCTTTCAAAGAACCAGTTTTTTTAATTCATTAATTCTTTGTATTGTTTTCTTTGTCTCGATTGAATTAATTTCTGCTGTAATCTTTATAATTTCCTCCCATCTTTGAGCTTTTTTTTTGTTTGCACTTCTTTTGTAGTCGGTTTAGATGCTCCATGAGAGTATTTGTTCTTGTTCTGTTTTCTTAATGTGTGAGTTCAGAACTGTATATTTCCCTCTAAGAACTGTTTTCATTGCATCCATAAATTCTGGTAAGTTGGGTTTGTATTTTCATTAAATTGTAGGTAATGTTTAATTTCTTGTTTAATTTCATCTGTAAACTACTGTGCAGCTGAAAAAAATGTGCATTCAGAAGTGGTTGAATGGAACACTCTGAGTATATTCACCAAGTCTACTTCTTCCATGTTCTGGTTAAGTTCTGTGACTCTTAATTTTTTTCCCTGCTTGACCTATCTTTTTGTGTTAAAGTTGCATCACAAATCAAATTCCTGCTAAGATTGTGATATTCAATAATAGATTTTTCATGTCTATTTAGATTTGTCTTATATAACTTTGTGCTCCCATGTTGGCTGCATACATATTTATGAGTGTTACCTCTTCCTCTTGAATTTTTTCTCTAACCAGTATGTAGTAGCCTTCTTTGTTTTGTTTGATCAATCTTGGTTTGAAGTTTATACTGTCTGCAAACAAGATTGCTAACCCTGCTTTTTTTTTGAGGTGCTGGAGCATGTGGTATTTTTTTTCCATCCTTTAACTTTTATCCTATGAGTTTCTTTATTAGTTAAGTGTGTTTCTTGTATACAGAATCTTGTTGGATTTTGCTTCCTTATCCACTCTGCTAGTCTATTTCTTTTAGCTAGAGAATTGTGTCCATTTACATTGACGATTATTATTGAAATGTATTGCTTTATGATTGACATGTATTTTACTTACTGTTTATCCCTTTTTCTCCTGTGTTTAATTGTCTGCCCTAATTCATGGGTTGTTTTTGTTCTCATGTTTGGAGTTCAGGTCATTTTGATCCCTCTCTACAATATTTTTGAGTAGTTTGTGTAGAACTGGCTTTGACAACATGAAATTCTTTAGTTGCTCCTTGTTGTGGAAGTATTTCACTTCTTCCTCAAACTTTAGAGTTTTGCAGGGCATAGCAGTCTGAGCTGGAATTTCTTTTCATGAAGGACTTGAAGCACTCTGCTCCATGCTCTTCTTGACTTCATGGTTTGTGGAGAGGAATCTGCAATTATTTTGATGGATTTTTCTTTAAATGTAATCTGCTTCTTTCTCTAGTGGTTTTTAGTATTTTATTCTTCTGGATTTCTGGAATCTTGGCTTTTATATATCTGGGTGTGTTTATAGTCAGGCTGATTATATTTGGAGTTCTGTATTCTTCAGTCACCTGAATATGCAATTGTTTTCTCATATTTGGGAAGTTTTGTGCTATCACTTCTGCCCATATTCTTTTTATATCCTTTGTATTGACTCTTTCTTTCTTATTGATTCCTATTCATCTCATATGGTTCATTTTTGCATCATCTTGCAGTTGTTGAATTATTTTTTTCCTGCATCCTAGTTTTTTTAAGAGATCCTTTCTTACCTTTTCACTAGCCGTGACTGTGTCTTCAAGATCTGAAACTCTACCTTCACTTTCGTTCATATGGTATTGCCAACTTGTGATTGAGGTTTTATTTTCTTGTATATATCTTTGAAACTGTTTCATACATTCTATATCTTTTCTATATTGCTCATTTAGATAATCCATCATTTTTTCTGTACTGGTCTAATTTTTTTCAGTGTCTTCTTTAGTAGCCTTTAAATGTTTCCTTATAGTTATATTTCTTTCTCTACTTCAGTACTTGTTTTTGCTCTGATCTCCTCGCTACCTTTCTGCAGAAGTTCCCCTACTTTAGATGCTATTAATTTAGAGATGTCTTTTTTTTTTTTAATTCAGAGATTATTTGTGCTCTGGTTTCCTCTACAAGTTTCTGCAATTGTTTTTCCATTTCAGATTCTATTAATTCATGCCTTTCTTTTTTACTTCAGATATTAGCTCTGATCTAAGTTTCTCTATACTTTTCTGCACTTGTCTGTCTACCTCAGACGCTACCATCTCTGAGATTTTGGCTGAATGATTCCCGTTTGCATACATGGTAGCATCTCCTGTATTTGTTCTGTGTGGCCTCTGGTTCTGAGGTTTCATCTTTCTCCTTCTCTTTGTCATTTTGCATGACTTCTGCACTTTTATGAAGCTATATCATTAGTGCCTATTAAAATTTGTGTCCAGATCCACCAAACTTGATTCTGCCCAAATGTGCTGGCTGGCTCTACTTGCTGTGTTCAGCTTCTTCATGCTGCAGCTGGACACAGGCCTGGTTGGTCAGCTTGGGTGGGTGGGGACAGAGTTTCGTTGGCTGGTGGTGCTGGAGTGAATGTTGTGGAGAGTTCTTCCCTGGACGCGGTTCCCATCGGTCAACCTGTTAGTTCTTATATAAAAAAAAAAAAACTTCATTGAAAGCTGGCCGATAGCTTGAATGGAAGTGAAGATTGGTTTTCAGAACTCAAAGACAGTGCTGCAGCCAATGAATGAGAAATAAAATATCTCTTAGAACTAACAAGAAACCAGAGAGTAACAATTCAACAGCTAGAAGATGATGCAAAGAAAAATGATATAAGAATAGTAGGTGTCAATGAAGTAGTGGGACACAGAGTAAATAACATAATAAGACAATTTGGAGAAGTTCTAGCAAATTTTTTTTTCCAACTAGGCGAAAAGAATATTGCATAAAGATAAGTAAGGCATATAGAACTCCACACAGCAATAATCACAATAAATCTTCACCTAGAAACCTTATAATCAAGATCTCACAAATTGAATTAAAGTATAGTATATTAAAAGCTGCTAACAAGAAGAAACAGATCACCTACAATGGAAAGTTCATCAGAATTATGGCAGAATTCTCAACACAATTCACCAAATCAGGAAGAGTTACAGTGAAGTACTTCGAGTCATAAAAGAAAATAACTTCCAGCCTAGATTCATGTAACCTACACAACAATCTATCAAATTCAATAGCAAAAAAATGTCCTGCTGTGAAAAAGAAAAAGTGAAGAAATTCATGACCACCAAATCAAGACTTGAAAGAGTACTAACAGGTTTTCTCGAAAGAGGTAGGAGCATCACAGCTTCAAAAACAAAAGAAAGAAACCACGAAACAGCAAGAGATTAAAAAGAGAGAAATGTTACGAACCTATAACAGGAAAATAATCTGACAAAGATAAGCCAATATGTATCAGTTATAACAATCAATGTAAATGGCCTCAATTTACCAATGAAAAGAAACAGAGTAATACGGTGGATTTAGAAACAAAAATTAGATAATATAATTTGTACAAGAAACATATTTACCTTGTATTTTTGATGTATTTGGTACAAGCTTTAAAAGGTCTCACTACATTGATAGGAATCATATTGATTCCCCTGTTTTCAGTCTCCAAAACACTGGGACTACAGGTACATGCCATCACTCTCAGTGTCAACTGCCATCTCAGTGAACCTCATGGGTGGAGCTAGCACTCTGGGAATTAAACACAGGCTGCTATCCTCTGCTTAATCCGGTTCTTTTGTCCGCTGAACTATTGGACTAGAAAACACGTGTATGAGCACACTCCAACAAAAGACAAATCTTAACAGACATGAAAAATCAAATGAGCAATAGTACAATAAAAATAGGGGACTTTACAACACCACTGTCACAAAGAGATAGGTCAAATAGGCAAAAAATCAGCAAAGAAATAATAGAACTAAACAAAACTTGTGATAAAAATTGATATGATATTTGTTTTGAGAATATTTCCCTCAGCAACAACAGATAACACATTTTTTTTAACTTCACATGGGACATTGTCCAAAATACACCATGTACTTCCATACAGAGTATTCTTAAGTAATTGCAAAGAATTTGAAATTATCACATGCATGTTATCTTATTATAGTGCAGTAAAACTGGAAATTATTGAAAAAACAAAATACAAAAACACCATACATTTAGAGACCATTTAATACAAAATTATCTTGAACTCTACAATGAGATTGAAAGCGAATAATTTCTCCCAAACTCATTCTTGGGTGTAAGTACTACTTTGATTCCAAAACCAGAGAATTATTCACTAAAATATAACAGGCCAATGTCTCTAATGAATAAAAAATCTTAATAACATACTTGCAAATAGAACGAAACAAATCATCAAGAAGACTATACATCATTATCAAGTGGGATTTATTCCAATAATGCAAGGATGGTTCAACATTTGAAAATCCATAAATGTAATACACCATATCAACTCAACCAGGAACAAAAAACACATGAGCATCTCAACAGTTGAAGAAAAAGCTTTGGACAAATTCAAATACGCATTCATGATGAAAATCCTACAGAGAACTGGAACAGATATTCTACATCTTATTCTGGTAAAAGCAATCCACAAGAAACCAGCAAGCAATGCATTAATTGGGCAAACACTGAGGCCTTCCCTTTAAAATCAGGGATATGACAAACATGTCCACTATTTCCACTCCTATTCATTATAGTTCCGGAAACATTAGCCAGAGCAGTGAAACAAGAGAGAAAGAGACAAAATGAATGGTTATAAAAGAAGAAGTGCAGTTATCAATATTTGAAGATGACATGGTACTCTACGTAGAGGACTCCAAAAAGTCCATTAACAGTTGTGTAGATTTAATTACCAAAATGAGAAAAATTACAAGATACAAAGTCAACTCTCAAATATCAGTAGTGTTTTTGTTCACAAAGAATGAACACAGTGAGAGAGAAATTAGGGAAACCACTACTTTCACAGTAACATTTAAAAAAATGTAATACTTAGGAATCAATCTCACAAAGGACGTAAAGGGTTTATACAGTGAAAATTATGGTACTCTGAGAAAAGAAATCAAAGAGGATTTGAAAAAATGGAAAAAATATTCGATGCTCTTGGATAGGAAGAACCAAAATTGTGAAAATGGACATATTCTCAAACTTGTAATACATATTTAATGCAATCTGAACTAAAATACAATTAGTATACTTAACAAAGTTAAAGAAAATTTTCCTCAAATTAATTTGGAATCAGAATAGACCCAGAATATCAAAAGAAATCATGGGAAACAAAGGAAAGGCAGGAGGTATCAAAATCCCTGACCTGAAATTACATGTTAAAGCTACTGTGATAAAATCAGCATGCTATTGGCATGCAGACAGATCTAAGGGTCAGTGCATCAGATTACAAGATACAGACACAAATGCAATCACATTCAGCCACTTTATCTTTGAAAAATGGGCCAAACATGCTCATTGGAAGAGACAGCCACTTTAATAATGGTGCTCTAAAGCTTGCTTTTGATATGCCAAAAGCTAAAGCTAGAATAATGCCTTTCACTATGCACAGAGCTACACAAAAATCCATCAAAAAATTATTTTATTTTTTTAAATTTAATTTAATTTTACTTTTTCAAACCTCATTTATTTACTTGTAGTATCACTGGCTCAGCCTTCTCTGAGGGTGAGGTTGGCACAGCATGTGGTGCTGGGGATCCAGCTGTGAGTTCCTGTGGTTGCCTAAACTTTCCTATGCAGGTGTTTCAGACTGCTGATCCATCTCACTGGTCCCACCAAGGATTTAAATATTAAAACAGAAATACTACATATTCTAGAAAATAGTGTAGGTAGAAATCTTAAGCACACAGTGGTAGATAGAGAGATCATGAAAAAAAAGCCAAACTGCATGGGAAATACTTCAAATAATCAACAACTGGGATATCATATTTTTGAAAATTTTCTGCACTTCAATGCAAATCTGTTTATTCTGATAAACAGATAACTCACAAACTGGAAAAATATATCTCACTGACAATGGTATTATATGAAGAGCATATAAAAAATTTTAAAAATAGGGGTCCCTAAATTCAAAGACCCAATTCAAAAATGGACATCTGAGTTGAATATACATTTTTCAGAGGAAGAAATACAAATAGCAAGTAAGTATGTGAAAAAATGTTCAAAATCACTGGTCATTTGGTAAATGCAAATTAAAATAATGTTGAGACTACATCTCACCTTAGAATGAATAGCTGACATACAGAAGTCAACCCATAAAAATGGAAAGAGAATGTAGCAAAAAAGGAACCTTTCTCCACTGTTCGTTGTAGTGCAGACTGGTACAACTACAATGGAAATCAGTATGGAGGTTCATTAAGAAGCTAGAATTGCAGATCCCTTTCAAGCCAGCTATTCTGATCTTGAGTATTTTCCAAAGAAAATGAAAACTTCATACCAGAGTGATATATGAGCACCCATGTTTTAGCAGTGGAATTTGTCAGAGTGAAATCTGGGAAGAACCCAGATGGTAATTAACTGAAGAATGAATAAAGATGATGTGATATTTTTACACAGTGGTGCATTATTCAGCTAGAAAACAGTATATATTTGAGTCTTTTTTCTGTAAATGAAGGAAACTAGAAAACATACTGCTAAGTGAAATACGTCAGACCTGCACATGGAAACATCATATTGTCTCCTTCGAATGAAAACCTGAAAGAGATAAAAATAAGCACTGTGTTACAGACTGGTGGTGGCCTAGAGAAGTTATTTCCTGGGATTGAGTACACAAAACCCAGAAATCTAGACAATAAAACCTACAATAAATGAAGAAGGAAGCACGACTACTGCTCCAGCCAGTGGCAGACCCTGGTGTCATCCATGTGGTCCTGATTTTACGTTCATGTAGAATGTAAGAGTTGCACAATAACAAAGGCTTCTATGCATATTTCAGAAGAAGACATAAGATATCAGGGAGTGTGCTTCTGAGAGGGCAGTGTGTGCAACTCTGAGTATAAATCGAATAGGATGTGAAGAACCCAGAAGAATGGAAAGGCTAGGAAAAAAATTGACTGAGGAAACTTCAAGGATTGAGCCAAGGCTGCCTGAGAGAGAGAATCCATGTGAGCTGAAATCATACCCAGTGCTGTAGTGTCAGAGTCACCCAAGACTTTTGGAATTCACATCAATCCACAGACCACCTTAGATGCTGGACATAGAACTACAAGAATTAATATTTGCCCTGATGTATTTTGGTCTATTTGGATCCATCATTACATTTCGGTCCCCCTATTTGTAATGTTCAGTTTATATTGTACCACTGTATGTTGAAAATGTTTAACTTTCTTTTCTTTCATACAGGAGCTTGTAGCAAAGTGTTTACCTTAAATCTGAGAATTTATACTTGGACTTTGATGCAGCACTGATACTGTTAGCATTTTGGTCACTGTTGCAGGTGGACTAACTACCTTTTCCGTATAGGAATGTGTATGAATTTGAAGTTCTGGCGGTAGAATATTATGACTTGTATCTAGATGTTCCCAAAAGCCTCATGATTTTAGGAGCAAATGGGCCATTTAGGTGGAGGATGGATCTAGAATGTTTGTTGCTGCGATTAAGTGTGTATAACTATTCAGTTACTCCAGTGATTGGTTTGGCATAATTCTTGGTGTAAATAAAAAGAAGGAATACAGTTCTTGTGAGTGCTATCTGACTAACAGTGTGTAGCTTGGATAAAATACAAGTCAGATTGGACTACTGACATCACTTGTTGCTTGATGCTTTTGTTGCTTCCTGCTTTCTACTTTCCACAACATCAATTGAATTTATTCCCCTTTGTGGCTCCTTTGCCATGCCATCATGCTATGGAGCTGGCCAGTTATGGACTGAAAATCCTGGAAAGTGTATACCAAAATAAACCTTTCCTCTTCAAATCTAGATGTTGGTATTTTGTCTCAGCTATAAAAAAAATTAAAGAAGACAGGTATTAAGTGATTTTCAAATTAATAAAATTTATTTTAAAGAAGACAGGTTTTAAGTGATTTTCAAATTCATAAAATTTATTTTGGCATTTGAGGTATATATAATGATCATAGTGAT
>PVKN010042041.1:0-10467 GCA_004027915.1 Capromys pilorides
AAAGTAGAAAAAACAACATCCACTTCAGGGTATGTCTCTGCTTTCACTGGCTGACAGATGTTGCAGACACAGCCCAGATATGTGTGGACTGAGCACAGAAAACAAGAAGAATTATGGCAGGGATGATGCTAAGAAACCTACGCCTTTCTTCCAATGAAGTTTAGTCTACTTCTGGCCTCTGGCTGTGAGGCTAGAACTGGAGTTTTTCAGAACTTAATACTCCCAACTGACTCCTGCCAGTTCTCTGATGTCCCACTGGCCTGACTCAGTTGCATCTTTTGTGGACACTTGGAGCCACAACATGGAGCCAACCCACAGGTGCTCTGAATCCTGTCTTTCACTGGCCCCTTTCCAAAATGGCTACTGGCTAACTGCCCTCTTTAAGGGAAGTGGGGGATTCTCAACCCAAACAACACACTGCAATTTGCAATATCTACTGCTCCACTCCACTGGTGCCTTTCAATGTGGAGGCCTCAGGGGTGACCAATAAAACCATTATGGCTCTGCAGGTTCAAGTTGGCCTCCCATACCATCACCCCAGGCAGAAGGAGAAAGTGCTCCTTGCCACCTTCCTCTTCTGTGTTGTGGTTCCAATCTGTACTCTCCCTAGGGTCTCTAATTCTCACTTCAGATCCTTGTTGGGTGCCTGCATTCCACTTTCCTCCTCTATCTTTTTCTCACATTGCTATATTCTAGCATCTAGATTCTAAATATCAAAGAGGCTATCTCTGCCCCTTTATATTCTACCTAGTGTACTGGGCTTCAGGTGGGTACCAAACCAACCAGTGGACTGGACTGCATATCAAAACAATCAGTAATCACAAACACTTAATCCTAGCATCACATGCTCTAGATCCAGCCACCTCTGAAGAAGACCCACCTATGACTTCATGAGGCTTTAGTGAGACATCTGGACACAGCCATAACATCCCATGCTTAGTGTCCCAAAGACTCATACACATCCCTTTACACAACAGGCATTTAGTTCATCTCCAAAGGTTGCCAAGGTCCTAATAGTTTCAGCCTTGCTGAAACGTCAAAGTTCAAAGTTCCTTCAAAGCTTTAGAGCACTCTTAGCTACAAGCCCCTGTACAAATGAAAAGAAAGTTAAAAATTTCCAATGTTCAATGGAACAAGATAGAGATTTCCATTCTAAAAGTTACAAACTAGAGGTTAGAGAGGATTGGAACCAAATCAAGTATTAAACTCAGTAGGGCTATCTCAGTTACTCTTCTTTGTTGCTGGGACAAATACCCGACACCCGAAATTAAGGAAGGAATAGTTTATTCAGCTCACAGTTACTGGAGGTTTTAGTGCATACTCAGCTGGCTCCAAGGCAGAGTGGCACAGGGCAGAGGGCACCAGTTCATGGCAGCAGAACAGCAACAATGGCAACAGAGAGTCTGTCTCTCTGTCTCTCCTATATTGCATTCAGGCTCTCTGCCCCAGGTTGGGCGTAGCACTCACACCCATAATCCCAGCAGTACTAAGACCTGTAATTCCAGTGGATCACCCATAATCCCGGTGGATCTTTCATCTTAAACTATAAAAGTCCTCCACCCCATGACTGAATCAGACTTTGGGGGACAACTAGACACAAACCACAACAAGGGCAAACATTAATTCCTGTAGTTCCATGCCCAAATAGAAGAAATTTTGGCAATATCTCAACTCTGAAGGTCTTGGGTGGCTCCACCCCTACGGCATTGCTGGTGGTTGTAGCTACCATGGCTCCTCTCATTGGCCAGCTTTGCTCACTATTTGCAGCTTTCTTCTGACAATCCACACCCCTGGCTTTTTGAAACTTCCAGGTTTTCCAGTGCACATTCTGTTTCACAGTCACAGCTTTACATACTGCCTTCTCAAGGGCATATATTTGATAACTGAGTGGAAGCTTTCTTGATTCCACAACACTTCCATTCCATATGTACCTAAAATTAACAACATATGGATGATGCCAAGGTCCGCTGACACCTGGAGTCAGACTTCCTACTCTCTTGGCTATAGGAATTGAGTGGCTGGATTGCTAAGGACTCTGAACCAAATTGTGAGGAACAAATTCTCTAGGACATTCTAGAACAGGGTGTTCTGGGGTTTTCTTCTCAAAGCAACATCTATCACTTTTGCAATTCTGAGGCTGCAAAGGCTAGAGTCTTGCTGGCTCTTGTGATGTCGTCAGGCCATCTTTTCTGTTATGTTCTTCTGAAATACTTGGCTTTTTCTTCTTAATCTTTTTTTTTCTTTTCCTTTTTCTTGTTAGTCTTTTCTATGACCAATTTTTCGTCTGTTCCCTCTTTGGAGGTTAGAAATTTACTGGAGCTTCCTTTTTGCTTTGTTTGTCTGTTTTCTAATTGATGTTGTTTCGTTTTGTTTTATTTTTTGTGGGACCAGGGTTCAAACTCACAACCTTGCACTTGCCAGGCTGGCACTTGTGCCATAGAGTAATCTCCCCAGCCCCTTTGGAGCTTTCTTTTTGGCTACACTCAAAATGTTTTTAAATCATTCTGCTGGGATGGATGGATGGATTGATTGATTGATTGATTGTACTTGGGATCAAGGTTAGGACCTTATGCTTGCCAGGCAGGCACTTATGCTGCTAAGCTATCTCCCCAGTGTGCTGAGTTCTTTGGTACTGACTCAACATAAATCTGGCTAAACTCCCTCAACTACAGCTATGCCACAGCCTCAACATTACACTGCCTTGAAATTTCTTCTGCAAGAGTAGTAAATCTGGTGTTCTTAATCTATGTCACAGGCAACATCTCTGATAATGAGCAAAATGTAGGCAAACTTTCTGCCAAGCCATGACACACACACTGTTTGGATCCAGTATTCCTTCTTCCCAGCAGAAACTTCCTACCACTGGTGTTTATCAACATTATTTCTATCACCATTCTGAACTCTGACCAGATTCTCTCACCCAGTATAACCTAATGCTTCAGGGAAGCTTTTCCAACCTGTATCTCTGAACCTTTCCAAACTCTTCCCACAAGTCAGTTCCAAAGGCTTCTGAACCACATGGTCAGGTAAGGTAGCAGCAATGACCCCACTTCTCTTGTAACGAATTCTACCTTACTCTTTCTCATTGCTGAGACAAACAATATCACACCCAAAGTTAAGAAAAAAAGGTTTATTTAGATCACAGTTTATAAAAGCTTCAGTTCATAGATAGATGGCCCCAAGATAGGGTGGCATGCAAGACGGGTATCACAGAGAAGAACACAGTTCATGGCAAAGAGAAGACAAGTTGTAAGCAACAAGTTCAAGTGACCTTAGCAGCTTCTTTCTTCCCCTTTTATATCTATGTAGGCTACAGGTTTGAGGATGGGTACCAAAACAATCAGTAAACTGATTTAGCAACCACATACCCCTAATCCCAGCATCACATGTTCCAGATCAACTCACATCTGAAAAAGTCCCACCCATAACTGCATGAGCCTTTGTTGGGACATGTAGACACAAACCATAACATAAAAATACAAGGAGGAGCATAAAAATGCATCTTTACAACTATCCTATGAAATAGGCACTAGTATTCTCACCCAGTATTGATGGAGAAATATTCTGTAAATTAACATATTTTATATCTTTTTTTCCTATAAAAACCAAAAGGATAGACAAGGCAATTTTGTCAGTAGACAAAATTACATGTATATTTTAAAAATAATCATCTCATAAAATTTCATTGGAATATTTCTTCCTAACCTTATAGCTGAATTTACTGAGCCTTTAACTCACAATTTATAAAAATTGCAAACATCCATTAAAGCAAATAGCTAAATTGCTTTATATTTATAGTTGTATACATGATGTTTTTGTTCAGCTTCTTTTTGCCAGGTAAATACCACACAGAAATAAGATAAAATTATCTTAAAGAAAGACATAACTGGATAAATCACACTTATCAGAAAGCATTTGGGAATATATGATGGAGGAACACCCAAAGTTCTTTTGTGTGGCTTCAAGGAACAATGCAGAACAGAAGGAAGATAATCTCCCCCTTTAACAGGAGAAATAAAGTTCTTAAAGATAAAGTTCTCCAACCCATAAACAGAAATAGGAAACTCTTAAAAAAAAACGTTCTCTGCATAATAAGGTACAGTGATGCACATCTATAATCCTAGCTACTCAGGAAGCTAACACAAAAAGATCAAAAGTTTGAGGTCAGGTTGGGCAACACAGTGAAATCCTCTTTCAAAAATAAAAACCAAACAAACAAAAATTCACTGAAGTAGAACAAAAAAGGTCTTGTGATTAAAATGTTCTAAAAACAAATTTTGATTTTGATAGCATATTAGTTTTCTAAGAAAATATGCCTGCTCTAGGAAAATATCAGAAACTGAGTGCCTAAAAACAGCATAAGGGCCAGTCAGATAGCTCAGCAGATTAAAGCACCTGCTTAAGCAGACACAGGAACCAGGCTTCGATCCCCAGCCTGTTGTGCCAGCCCTGGCCCCAGGGCACACTGAAATAGCAATTAAGACTGCGTTTAGTGGTGCACACCTGTAAGCCCAGCGCTCAGGAGGCTGAAAACAGGAGTATCACTACAAGTCCAATCTGCATAGTGATACCCTGTAGACTCTGTATGACAGGAAGGAAGGAAAGAAGGAAGGAAGGAAGGAAGGGAGGGAGGGAGGGAGGGAGGGAGGGAGGGAGACAGAGAGAGAGAGAGAGAAAGAGAGAGAGAGAGAGAGAGAATAAATAATTGTCTCACAGTTGTGGAAGTTTGAAGCCTGAAGATATGGTATCAACCAGGCTGGGCTCCCGATGAGACCTACAGACCTTCCTTGCTCCTTCCTTTTTGCTGGTGTTGTGCTGACACACACCTGCCTCTGTTATCACAGAACATTCCTGAGCCCTAGATTTTTCTCTCCATTTCTTCCCATCTCTTCTTAACACCAGGAATAGTGACTTAAAGGCATATGGCTTTCAGTATGACCTCAGCAACAACTTCTTACATGTGTAATGACCTACTTCCAAATAAGGTCACACTATGGGTACTGTGGATTAGGACTTGAACATATCTCCAGAATGAATACAAAAATAAAATTAGATGATTAGCAACTCTAAGACACTGAGGCTTTAGGCACATATGACATAGAAGTTCAACATGATATATGAACATAATAAACTTACTGTTTATTCCATTTATTCACATCATTCTTTGTATAAATATTTATCTGCTAAACATTGTCCTACACAGTGGAAAAACAGTGAAAACAACTTCCTTCCTATGGAGCCTGGCTTCTCCATTAATTGAAAATGTCATCGTTTATGGGTATCTACTATGAGCCAAGCTCCAGACTAAGTGAACTGGAAGATACCTCTTACTCTACAAAACTTTACACCAAGCATATTCCAGATATGCTATTCAGGGTGTAGATGAATTTAAGAAAATATCATTCATTAACACTAATTCGAAAGTTATCATCAGTTTGACTAGAGTTGAAGGCAAGCCTGGATTTACTATCCAAGCAACTGAAATAGTGTGGTGGTTTCTAAAGAAACAGTACTTTAGTACTTTCATCTCAAATATTTTTGCTTTAGAAATCCATTTACTGGGCCACAGAGATAGCTGTACAGTCTAAGCACCTGCCTAGGTGAGTACAAGGACCCAGGTTCGATCCCCAGTACCACATGCTATGTTGGCCTGGCCCCAGGCTCACCAAGCCAGCCACCAAGATCAGGCCTGGTGGCACATGCCTGTAATCCCACACTCAGGAGGTTGAAAACAGGAGGATCACTATGAGTCAGTTGCATACCCTATACCAAATACATAAGAAACCATTTACCTTACAATATGTACATGAATTTTGTGTACATATTGTTTTTATAATCTCTCTTAAGAAGCAACTTTAAAATAACTATCCTTTTAAGCGTAGTTTAAATTGTACTACATAAGATACAAAAATTAGTTGATCACAGGGGCACATACCTATAATCCCAGTACTAGGGATGCTGAGGTAGGACAGTTCAAGGCTGGCCTGAACTATATAGTTCAAGGCCAGCATAAGCTACACGGTGAGACTCTTTCTCAAATCACACACACACACACACACACACACACACACACGCACACACACGCACACACACATACAACTGCATTTTTCTTTTTAAAAAATTATTTAATTCTGAGTCTTTTCTTTTTAAATTCTGAATCTTAATACCTGGCCTTGCCCCTAAGTATTCTGAGTGACGAAATATTTAAGTCACAGTAGGTAATATAATATCAATTTATGTAAAAATAACAGTTTCATGGCCACCATACATGGGAACTAACACTCTACAATATATAAAAGATTAAACTATATCAAATGGAACTACAGCAAAATAATCACTAAAGATAATACAGAAAATGTAACATATTTACCAAACTGCTTACTTCCCCTATTTTTATACAAGCTCAAATATATTTTCTCACCTGCAGTTTCATTTCTTCTAAGTCTTTGGTTTTTGCTACTAATTCCCCTCTTAGCTCTTCAAGAAGCAACTGGAACTTTTCCTGATTAGTTTGTTTTTCATTTGACAGGCGCTTCAGTTCATTTTGTGACTTTATGTACTCATCCTGCAACCTGATTTTTTAAAGAAAATTTAATTTGAAGTGTATTCTTTCCTTTCTAATCACATTACTTTATGTAAAGTCAACCAACACTGAAGAAAAATAAGATTACTATCAAACATTTCATTAAACTTACAAGTATATTTTCTTTACAGACTTTTACACTGTAGTTTCTGAAAGCAGTTTTACTTTTAGGGGAAAACAGGACAAGCCAACTGGATGTATTTAGAGCCATCTGATATCATAAGTTCGAAACAAAGATATTTTAAAGCAACAATTTCTCTGTGTCAAAAGTATTAATACACTAAATAACAACAGAATTACGCTCCATGCTCCAGAGGAAACATTTAGCTCAAACAGCTCTAGTAATTTTACATAACAACCTACCTCCTATGCCTCAGCTCTAATCCAAGTAACTTACCTTGTGTGTTCGGTTTTTAGTGTCTCATAATTGGTTTTATGATGTTCACATCGTAATCTTTCGTCAATTAACATTTTTTGGAAATTCGATTCAGAATTTGGACCACCATCTCCACCAGGTAGAAAAATGTTAGGAAAAGTGTCCATATTGGTAAGTGAGCTGAAAACCATGTAAAAATAAGTTGTGGTTTCTTAATGGTTTAGTTTTCTTTTCAGGAGTATTTCCCACTTCTTTCTTGTTAAGGCGGAAGCTCCAGAGGCCAATTTATACCTGCACAGGGAAATACACTTAATTAGTGACCCATGAATTTTAAGCTTTTATTGCTCTATATTTTTTTCACTTAGTATTCTCTATCAATTTATATAACAAAGTCCTGTTCTCAGATTTTTCAAAATGTTCATCAAACAAAATGCAAAAACAAACTTGAATCACACCTTTAATATTTTCCTCCCCAGCTACTCTGTGACCACTATTACAGAAGTTACAATTACAGCATTAGTACAACTACAATGTTACAACTACAAACATTAACCTAAATACACCAGCAGTATGGACTTTTTAGTTAGGTACTCCTAGATACACTAGAGTCAGCTACTAAAGTAATCTTTAAGGGTGTATTCTGGTATAAAATGTACACTCTTATATTATGGAAAAGTCATATGGAGTTTGGCAAGTGGCCAGGGAGATTCAGTCTTCACAAAGATGATCTTCAGCAAGTACTAAGTCTGTGATTAATGTTACAAAGAAGTTTTAATTTGACACAAAGAAAACTGCATTCAGATGGAAAATCAATTAACATATAAGTACTGATCATATTTGATCTTAAGCGAAAGGCCCAAAAGCAATGTAAGTACTGATCACATCCTGTATGTGATATACAGTGCTAAGAATAGGAAACAATCACTTCACCCATGCCCAAAGCAGCACTACCAATATCTCACACACACACACACACACACACACACACACACACACCCCTCATGTGATTGAGGAGAGGAGTTTCAAAGGTGGGTGGGTCAGGATGTGTGAATGTAGAGTTAGGGTGAGATACTGGGATTAGGACTAGGGATAATGGAAGCCCCTACCTGGGCGTGGGAATGGAAAAGACAGGCTTGCCACTACTGTTTGCTGTCTCTCTGTCTCCCGCTTGCTTTGCCATGGACTATTTCTCTGTGATGTCCTTCTACCATGCTACCCTGCCTTAGCGCTACGCTACTAGGGACTAAAACCTCTACATACTATGAGTTAAAATAAACCTTTCTTCCTCTAACTTTGGGTGTCCAGTGTATTGTCTCAGCAACAAGTAACTAAGACAGATGGCAGCTAAACATTTACTGCAGCTAGAAGTAAAAAATTATGAAAAGTGTTATTATAAATAAGATCTAAAACTTTAAAGTAGTTCTGTCCTTTTCTTTTGACAGCATTCTCCCTTAGGGTATCATAATTTACTTTTTCTTATGACAAAGATCTCTAGCCTATGCAAATCATCTATTAAATTATTTAGCCTTGATTGAAATGTATCACCTCTGATAAATTAACATGATATCTGCATATTACATTAGAAACTTCTAAAATTAAGATTGTCCCCTGCTGTGGCAGGACACACTTATAATCCCAGCATTTTGGAGGCTGAGACAGGGAGATTATTGCAAATGTGAGGACAGTCTAGGCTACACAGAGAGCTCAAGGCCAGCCTGAACTACATAGACTCTCTCCAAAAAAAAAAAAAGCTAAAAAATTGAGATTGTTTTGTTTCCTGTAAAACTGACATAGGAAATTAGGGTGTGGTTGGCTGGGGAAGTAGGCGTGTCCTATTAACTACAAGATCACACATGCACAATAGTCCCAAAGCCCTGCAGGTAGACTTCTTGTGAGAACTCGCAAGTTGCCCACAGTATGGCCTGCACTTGACAGCACGCTGAAGCGCAGGATCCCAGCACTGCCTCCCAGGATGCATATGTAGAAGTTCTAGCAGGTTTCCTCAAAATCTGGACAGCAGAAAAGGATAGAGGCTTCAAGAAGAGCTTGCTGTCGCAGCTTTCCTCAGAGTGCCCCATCCTGCTTTGCCCAGGGTGCCCATTTCTTGCTTTTCCGTATTTTCCTCTGCCCCAGACCCCTCCATTGAGTCAATTTCTCTCTTGCTCTTCACTTTTGCTTTCTGGAATAAACTAGCCCATTGCTTTTTGCCTGTTTCATTCAATTCTTTGTTCGAGATGAGAAGAACCTGAAATTTAACTTCACAAGGAGAGAGCTACCAAGAGCCCAGTTAATTTGCAAGCTACTTTTAGAAGGAGCTACAAGATAACGTTTTGGAGTTGCCAGGAGATTCCAATTTAAAAAAAAAAAAAAAAACTACACTTCAGTAAAAAGGGAAACATTCTTCAGGAACACTTTACTCCTTATCCTTATTTTAAATCTGTGCTAGGATTCAACACTTGTAAATACTGTATGCAAAATTATCCTGTTAAACATATATTTGTTTTAAAAAATTACACATTTGTAGCCACACATAGTGACATACCCTGGGAGACCCAGGCGGGAAGATCAAAAAAGTTCAAGCTTCACCTATGTAATAACCAAGACTCAAAAGAGGACTGCAATGTACCTGAGCAAAAGTCTCCGTGTTCAATCTGCAGTTTACCCCCAAAAAAGCCACAGAAGAAAGAATTGCATCATAACGGCCAGCCAGATAGCTCAGAGGATCAAAGTGTCTGTTTAGGCAGACACAGTGGCGAGGATTTGATCACAGGCATGCTGTGCCAGCCCCATTCCTGGGGCACATTGAGGCCAAGGCATTGATTGAGACTGGACCTGGTGACATGCACCTGTAATCCCAGCACTTGGGAAGAGACCCTATAGACCCTGTACTAAATACATTAAAAAAAAAAAAAGAACTGGATCATAAACCCATAAATGTGGCATATGCTTTTGATTCTGCTCTTTGACTCAAATTAACTTCTACAAAACCTATTTCACATGTTTCAGTAATACCAACAAAAAGTATTACAGGGTTTTAATGAGCTGAAAGCCTAAAGTACATTAAGAAAATTAAAAACTCTTTAATCCCACAAAAAGATTTCAAAGCCAAAATAATTTTTATTCCAATAAGTACTGCATATGTTAAAATTTCCAACTAATTTCTATTTCAAAAGGAATTTAATTCATTTGGAAACAAAATTCATTAAGACAAATATTTTTGGAGAATAAAATTTAAAAATTATCTTTCCTTTTTGGCACTGAAATCCACAGAAGTACTCTCCAGTACTTCACCAAGGTCATGGCTTCCCTTTCCAAGCAATCACCAACTTCATCTCCAATTCTAGTCCCTATGAAACACGTTTACCCCCTACCAAGTCAAGTGTTCTAAAGAGGTAATTTCCAACATGATGTTTTAGGAGTTCAGGCCTTTGGTAGAAAACCAGGTTAGACTAGATCCTGAAAGTGGAGTTCCCGTGAAAGCTTTAGTGTCTTACACAAAAAGAAACTA
>PVKN010042042.1:0-10450 GCA_004027915.1 Capromys pilorides
CTTAGAAAGTCTCAGGAACAAAATCAACAAATAAAAGTTCTTCAAAATCAAGACCCAGGGTCTTCTCTACAAAGCTTGTAGACCTTGTAACTAATACATTGCAACTAATGCAACCAATACATTGTACATTACCTGAATAGTGTACACCTGAATAGTTAAATTAAATTAACACCTGAATAATTTTGTGCACTAGTCATAATATTAAATTTTACAATGATAGAGAATATGCTTTATCAGATGCACTTATAAAACCCATGATTTCATCCATTTTTAAAAAAAAATAACAATATAAAAACGGGTCAAGCACCTTTGTTAATTAAGTCTATTTCATTAAAATTATGACCTCTAGTTTAAAATGTCTTTGCTCTTGTGTGTTAAATTTATGTGAATGGTCCATAAACACTCCCTAATTAGTCACATGTGTATTCAGATGTAGACTCTTATGTTATAAACTAACACTGAAGTGTATAAGGAACTGTCAGTCAGATCAAAAGTCAACTGAAAATCATCCCGTTTGCAAAGCTGAAAGCCTGTCACAGTTAGTCATAAATGTTTAAAACAGCAACCAAACTTTTATTCTAATTGAGCATGAGTTGAAAGGCTACCCACTTTGATGTCTTTGCTTTTATCATTTGTATATGACTAAAAAACTACCACTATGTTTTTCTTTAAAATACCCCCTTGGAGTGGGAGGCATTACTGGTTCTGAAAATATACAGGTAAATCAATCTGTAATTGCAGAGCTTTTCCACAGTTTCCGGTTAAGCCTATAATCTTTCACGTGAAAATGTTGAAAGGTAACATTTTTTCTTTTCTTCTCTATTTGATCTCTTCCTGCACATATTTGTGATTTGAGACATAAGGAACTCATCTTTTTAATGATATTTGGGGGCCATCTTTTAGAGTATAATATTCTCTAATCCTATTTTTCCAATATGGTATGAACAAATGAGATTATATATTTTATAAGTATTTCACAAATTATTAGTAAATTTCAGCTGTGTCAATGGTACCATACTTAAAAGTACAGATTGGTAAATGACATGGTTACCAAGGGTCCTGGAGCAATATATCTGTTAATATTTCGATGATTTAAAGTGTCCAACTTATATCTGTTTCTGTTCTTTTACAGTTTTCATGCAAAGTCCAAAATCAGAGTCATTAACATACAGCTTTCTGTCCAATAACATCATCGAGATAATATACAATATACACAGCCTCTACCCTACACAACGAAGCATAGTATATGTCTAGACTTTTATTATTTCTTTTATTATGCTTTAAATCCTACAATAAATTATTGTGTTTGTGCAAAGCATCAATTATAATATAAAGCCACTGGAGCATTAAGAAAGAAATACATGTGCAGCTGGGTTCTCACTATTGCTAAATTCTCGTATTTTTCTGTGTGTATCTGAATACGTATCCATTATCAGTTTTCTATGACTGAAAGATGTGGAGTGCACACCTGCCAGTGAGGAATCCCTGCAATTGTTGAATAACCGAAAAGTAAGAAGATAATTTGTCTTCACTTTGGATAATACCATACAATTATGTATTCACAATTTTTTTCTTTCAGTTCTTTGAAGACATTCCTTATTTCCAGGAGGAAATCTAATGTCTTTTGTGTTGTTGCTCTTCTATGAGTGCGCTTTTACCTCTGGATGTCTTTTAAATGTTTCTCCTAACTCAGGTTTTACTAAAGTTCATTATCTTAGTGTAGCTTATACTATGGCTTGGATGCATTTGTTTCCCAAGTGTTCAGGTGTTGGAGGCCTGATTTTGGTGCGTTAATGTGTAGTCAGGAAAACATTTAGGACATTAGAACCTAACTGGAGACCATTCTCTTGCTTGAGATACTATCCTTAAAAGAATTTAACATGGATTGTGTGTGGCCTCTGTGTCTTCTTTCCAAAGAGAGATGGTACAAAAGAATAAAACTGGACCCACCTTGCTCTACAGGTTCTTGTCTCTCTGTATTATCCTTTTGGTAGCAATGTCATCTGCCCCATATGACACACCAAGATGGCCCCATCAGACGATGCCTGGTTTGGAGCTGTCAGACTCCCAGAGTGTGAGCTAAATAAAACATCTTTTCTTTATGAAATACGTAGTCTCAGGTCTTTTATTATAGCAACAAAATTAGAATAATAAGGATTTCATCTTATTTTTTCTCCTGAGGGTTCTTTGAGATTCTTGGATTTTTTTTGTTTGCTTGTTTTTTTGTTTTTGTTTTTTGTTTACCAGGAACCTAACTCAAACTCTAACTCAAAACTTTGCACTTGTCAGGCAGCTGCTGTGCCACTGAGTGATATCCCCAGCCCCTGAGATTCTTGGATTTGGAAGTTCACAGTACCTATTACATTAGAAAATTTGGGCAGTCTCAGATCTCAAATACATTTTGCATAACATTTTCTTTTTCCCTATCTCTTCCTCACAGAGTCATCATTTATTTTATATTAGTTTACATAAAAATTCCCACTGCTTATTAATGCCTCCTTTTTCTTTGTCTTTCTTTCTTTCTTTTCTTTCTTTCTTTCTTTCTCTCTCTCTTTCTTTCTTTCCTTTTCTTTTTTCTTCTTTAATGGAGATTCAAGTCAGTACATAGAATGTAAGAACACTAGAAGAAATGTAGTTGTTATGCTTTGACATAAAATTTGTCTGCATTTTGTTCATGTCTACAAAGTCCAGAGACTTTGCCTAAGACTGATATTAAAGGCAGAGCAATGATTAACCTTATGGAATAAATTTAAAAGTTGTTTAAAGTGGAAGACTTAACATGGCTCCTGTTGGGAGTTTTTCCCAGTTCTGTGTTGAGAATTAAGAGCAAAGAGACTAACAGAATGACTTAAATGTTTTGACTTTTGCCAGAAAGGAAGGTCTAATAAAGGTGATGGAATAAGGGAGAACTCTGCTGTGGGAGTAAAGAGGACAATAGAAAAGATGGCCAGAGGACGGCACAGGAACCAGCAGGAATCCAGTTTTTAAACTGAACTTCAAAGTTGCAAAAGTGAAATATTTTATTTTGCAAATAAAGTCCCAAGACACCATAATCTTTAATAGTGGCAGCCAAGGGAAGCTTCACCTCAGGATATAGGTCCTAATGCACAGAGATCTAGGCACTGAGCCCCTATAGCCATGAGAAAAGTAAGCCTGGCTCCGGCAGGCAGGACATGCTGGCTGCACTCACATGGTCGTGGTCTTAGGTATATGCAGAATGCAAGAGCTCATAGATTATGGAAAGCATCCACTGAGATTTCAGAAGGCTGGAAGGACAAGGCATGTGGAGCAGTCATTATGAAACCCAAGGCAGAGCAGAGAACCCAGAAAGCTGGAGAACCCAGGATGGCGGGTTGTCCTTTCTATGAAGTCTGGATACTCACCCAGATTGCAAGATCAAAACCAGCCAAAGGGAGAAGCCAAAGAGCTGCTGGCAGTCACAGTGCCAAAAACATAAAGCATCTGTGGACCACATATCTTGCCACAGACTGCCTCAGATACTGGACATGGAGGGACAGAATTGAATGTTTATCCTAGTGTTCTTAGGACCAGCTTTGTTCCCTTCCATTCCTTTGTATCACTCTGTCTACGGTTTTGAGAATGGTGATGTTTATCCTATGTCATTGTTTGTTGAAGGTATTCATCCCCACCCCACCCCCATTTGATCAGGGCTTCACAGCTAAGAGTTTGTCTTAAATCTCAGAAGAGATTTTGGGATTGACTTTTCAACAATGCCAGTGTTGTTAGCATTTTGACAAATCTTAGAGCCACCCTATATACCTTTCTCATAAAGGAATATACATGAGTGTTTGGGAGGCCAGGAGTGCACTGCTATGGCTTGTGCCTAGATATGCACTGAAAGCCTTGTACTGCCATAGATGGGGATTTTCAGATGTAGCTAGATCCAGGGTGTGTAAGTGTGCAATGTTCAGATTAAGGGTGTGTGATTACTAAGCTAATCCACTGACTGAGATGTCATAGTTCTCAGTGTGGACAATTAGAAGGCCCTTCCTAGGTGTGGGTGGTACCGCTCAAGGAGGTATTCTAGAAGAAAATGGAGAGGCAGGCTGTTGCTGCTGCTTCACTACTTCACTGCTTTGTTGCCTTTGGGCTTCCATGAGCTGTTTCTTCTCTGTGACACCACTCTGCCATGAAACCTTCAACTGGAGGTAGTGAGTATGGACTGAAACCTCTACAAACTGCGAGCCAAATAACCCTTTCATATTTTAACATTTTCTGTGTCAGCTATTTGCCTCACAAATAAGAAAAGTAATTAAAATTGTTCCTTCCTTCCTTCTTTCCTTTTTTCTTCTTCATTTTTCTTTAGTTTCATTCTTTGTCCTCCTTTAATATGTTTTGAATAGTTTCTGTTGTTTAAACTTCAAGTACATTAACATTTTGTTTTGTAACGATCTCTGATTTTCACCTAGTATATTTATTTTAATCTCAGATGTTGGAGTTTCACCCTCCAGAATAAAGAATATTTCATATTTTCTTAACCGTTAAAAAAATCTTTCAACATATGTAAGTATGTTGTAGAATTTTTTTTTCTTTGTTCCTTTTTTGTTTACTTGTTGCTTTTGTAATGATGATATTAATATCAAACCTACTCATTATTTTACATCTTTTCTGGGTCACTTCCAATGCCAGGTTATTTTTCCCCCTTAAAGGTAACTTTTTTCTCTCTTTGCATGCCTATTAGTACTTGGGTGCATGCCAAGCATTGTAACTTTTGTCTCCTTGAATGGCTGCATATTTCTCATTCTTATACATCCTTTTTATTCTGGGATGTAATTTCATCACTTGGAAACAATTTGAGCCTGGCTGGTTTAACTTTTTGATTAATTAGGCACATCTAGATTATTGTTCAGCCAGAGATAATTAATTATCAATACTAAGGAGAGACTTTCCTATGGGTTCTCTCCATTGCTGTACTTTGTGGGAACAGACCTTATTTCTGACCCTGGATGCACACAACAAGATATTATGTCCAGAACTTTAGGGAGATTTTTCCTCACCTAAGTGTGTTGAGTGCAACCCTCTTGATCTTGGAGAATGGCCTGAAGTGATGTCTGAGATGCTCCTAAGGCTGCTCTCTCATAGAAACACTCTCTTACTAATTCTGACTGCTTTAGTTATGATAAATTATATGGCCTTATCTCCCTAATTCCATGACTTCATCCCATCCCACCTTCATTGCTTCTTCCTGTGCTAACAAGGAAACTATCACAGTACAGAAGCAGGACCAATTTGGGGTTTGTCCTGCTTGTTTTCCATATGGAAGGGATCAATCTGATATCCAATATTTTGAAAACTATTATTTCACGTGAATATTTTATTTTCATTGCTGCATTTAGTTGATGTTTTCAGTGGAAATTTTACATAATATCCTTTACTCCACCTTGTCCAGAATGATTCCTGCAAATTATTGATCGTTTCACATCTCAACATATCCTATTTTTCTTTCTTTTTAATATGGTACACAGTGAATATATATTAACTTTATGATATATTGTGTATTTTAGCTATTTTTTACTTTTTAAAAAATTTATTAATTTGAATGAGAAAGAAATAGCAATGAGATAGTTTCAAAACAGGTTAGTAGGACAGTCACACTGATTAATACACTGCATATCCTTGTCTTTGTAGTAGTTGTTCAGAGTACAAATGCAGGCATGATAACTTTTCTAAACACTATTAGTACAAATATTCCTTCTCATTGAACTAAGAGAAAATAGTTGTATGTATAGTAGTCCAGTAGTCCATAACAGCAGAGGGTTATCTGCAGACAGGCAATGTCGGAAACAATTGACTTCAACCTTTTATAGCTCAGCATATTAATATGTTTTTACTTTTTATGCCTCATGGTTAGAATTTTTTGTGCTGAATGGTTACCAAGGTAAAGCAAGATCTATATAACAAAGAAAATAACTTTTATATCTGACAAGGTCAGTCAAATCCTCTCAGCATTTACCCTGAAACCATGTACAAAAGTTTTGTAGATGATTGGCAGAACTGGCAATGTTGGAAGCTGTTGATTTAAGCCTTGTACAGCTCAACATACTAATCTAGCTGTACTTTTTATGCCTCATGGTTAAACTTTTCTGCTCAGTGGTCAAGAGCAAGTTAAAGCCAGACCTCTATAACAGAACATATAATTTTGTATCTCCCAAGATCAGTCAAATCCCCTCAGGATTTACCTTGAAACCCTGTACAGTGCTTTGTAGATCTGTTGTCAGTGTCAGCCACCTGGGTGAGTCATGGCCATTGCTTGACCAGTTTGGTCTCTGTGAAAGCCTGAGAGAATGTTTTCTCCTTAGGTGACTCTCCTTAGGCACACTGTACATTGTCAGTCGCTTACAATTATGAAATTTTGGGCTATGTATGCAACTACTTTCTCTTAGTTCACTAAGAAGCAATTTGTGTATCAATAATGATTAGAAAAATTATCATGTCTACATCTTGTGCTCTAAGTAACTACTAAAGAACAATAATATGCATTGTATCAATTATTGGGAATGTACTAAGAATGTATTTTGAAACAGTCACATTGTTATTTCTTATTAAATGATAATAAAAATAAAAAAGAAAGAAAAAATATATAGATAGATATACACACAAGAAAGTTAGGCTAGATATACAGCTACTTTGTCTTAGTTCATTGAGAATAAAAGTTTGCACAAATATTGTTTAGACAACATATCAAGTCTGAATCTTGTCCTCTGAATAACTACTATGAAGACAACAATATGCATAGTATTAATTATTGTAACTATCCTACTAACTTGGTTTGAAACTGTTTCATTTCTATTTTATCCTTTTCGTCACTAAAATGAATTAAAGATAACAAAAACATTTTAGAACTTTTGTCAGTGTCAGCTGTCTGGGTGAGTCATGGCCATTGCTTCACCAGCTTGCTCTCTGTGAAAGCCTGAGAGAATGTTTTCTCTCTAGGTAACTCTCCTTAGGCACACTATATATCATTGATCCCTTTCCTCTGTAGCCCCATAATCTCCTTGAACAGAAAACATATGACATCATTGAACTATAGAATGTTACAGTACAGGTTCTCTTATGCCCTGACATCATATACTAATCACTAATGAAAATATTACCTATATACCAACTCCTTGAATCTATACAATAACGCTTCTCATAAGTATTATCATCCTTCCAGTGACAAAGCATCATCACTACCATTTTATTAATAATAGAAACTCAGATTCATTCCTCTGATATTATTGAGCTTCTGTGCCAAAGGTGTTTGCATCCCAAGCACATCAACTAATTTCCTTACTAGAGATTTCATTCAAGACAATTTTTTACATCTCTTAGGTTAAAGCAAAGTTTAAAGAACTATTCATGCTTTTTTCTCTGTAACTGGGTGAAGGATAATTTTCCAACACAAAAACCAAACCAAATAAGCGACAAGCATAACATAACAAAGAGTAGAGTAGTAAAGTTAATGAGTTTCAAACTCAGGTTGTTGTTTCTGAGGTATTTGCAGTTTCCACTGGTTCTTCCAGACTTTCCATTGATTGGGGAAGGTGAATCATAGTTTCAGATTAGCATAGTAATTATTCCTAATTTACAGGAAGGATTGTTATTTATTTCTACTTTATAGTAGGGATTATAATCTATACGTATTTGGTTTTTACTGGACTAGCAGTAGATGAATTTCTGTTATGTTATCTGGAATAGCCAAATATTCTGAAACTTTGAATTTTTTTTAATGAAACCTTTTCCTGTTAAAACATAACTGCTCAGTATGGTGTCCAGGAGCTTGGAAGCTGACTAACATAGAAAATGTAGTTTCTGGATGACTTACTGACTACAGGGTTTGGTTGCTTTTAGAAGCTGTTCACAGAAACATTTGGTAAAAGTTTGGAAATATGGGTAGATACGTTTTAGAATACTATAAACAGATTTATGGTGATTTTGGTCACAATTCAAAAGACCAGGGTGCTGCTCCAAGATTGTGGGAAGTAAAGGCCAGGCTGAGGCACTTTCAGCTGGGCACAAGGAGTCTGTTGGAGTTGTAATGAAATCTATGTGTGTTACACTCTGCAAGAAAATTTGTCTGTACTTTGCTCACACATGGAGACATTGCAGAAGGGTTAGATTAAGGATGTTAGGATAATTAAACTGAAAGAGAATGTTTTAAGAGAGTGTGCCATTCACACTGTGACATGGGAATTACTGGACAGTGCCCTTCCCATGTCTCAGACAGAATTACAATGAGAGTCAGTGGCAAAAGGCAGGACACAAAATTTTGAAATACTTAAAATTTGGTCTAGAAGTCAGGCAAATGGCTAAAATCTACAATATGTAAAGAGGACCTCCCAAATTTAAAGACACAATCCAAAAATGGACATTGGAAATGAATAGACACTTTTCAGATAAATAAGTACAAATGGCAACTAAATCTATGAAAAAAAGTTCATCACTGGTCATTTGAGAAACGTAAATTAAAGTGACACTGAGATTTTGTCTCATCCCAGAAAGAAGCCCTGTCATCAAGAAATCAGCTAATAGCAAATGCTAGATGACATTTTTAGAAAAAGGAACACTTCTCCACTGTTGTTGAGTATAGACTGTTGCCAGTACCGTGGAAATCAGCACGGAGATTCCTCAAAAGACTAGTAGAGGTTCCAAGAAGTTCTGTCCCCATTCTTGGTATCTGCTCAAGGAATTAAAAGCATCATACCACAGCAACCTATGCATGCTGTGTTTATAGCAGTACAATGTGTGCTTACACAGTTAAGTGGAGACACAATGATACGTTGTCCCAGGTAAAATTCATTGGACACACATGTTTAAATATCATACTATTTCTCTGTTATGGGAAACTTTAAGTGTAAGTAAGGGGCAAGATGTATAATTCATATTGGGAATAGGAAGAAAATGTTCAAATAGGATGGATAGTAAGATACAAGAAGAATGAAGAGAAAATAAGAAATAGAAGAAAAATGTGAAATCAAAGCTTTTGAATGAATTTTAAGGGAGGGAAACTGGAGGGAGGGAACTGAAGTACAGGTAGAAATTCCTTATAATAAATATTATTTTTCTCTAAAATGGTCCAGAGAAATATATTTATTTTTAAAGCCAATACAATTTTGGCTATGAAAGAGATTAGCTTCATTAAAATAGTACTATTGATGGGAACAGGAAGGAAAAGTTTCTTGAGGCCAACTCTGGGATCACCAAGATTCCATCCATGGAAGATTCACAATGAATTGGTCTCAATTTTTCACTGAAAAAGGGAATCCATTCATACTCAGAAGAAAGTCCTCACAAGCTGGGCTTCCTGGGATTCTTTGTGAATGCTCAGACATCCAGACTCTCCTAGGTGGCTGTAACCATGATCATAGAGGTCTCATTTATTGCCTCAGCTAACGCAAGACCTTGCTGTCATCCTACAGGATGCTAATTTTACTGACTTATAGAATGTAGGAGTTGTGTGTCAGGGAAACTTGTTACCAGATTTAGGAGGAAGGCTGTGGTTGCCAGACAAGGAGCCCTCAGAGGGAAGGGTATGAAGCTATTAGAATGAAGCAAAATTTCCAGCGGAAGCCTATGAATGCCAAGTCAGAGATATCAGGAAGAGGAAATACAAGTCAAGGAAAGATACTGGCTATGGGTATTCAGCCCCAGAGAGAGATGTTATGGGAGCCAGTCAACATTCTTATAGGGGTGAGGACTTCCATGCTTTTTGAGACTATATTTTACCCAGTGTACCCTGTATGCTGTTCATTTAACTCTGAGTTTAATATGTGGCCTACTGGTTTTGCTCTTGTTTTGGTTTGATTATTTTTATACCCATTTGGGAAAGGAGATATTTAGTCTGTGATGTTCTGCCTTGGTTCTAGTTAACATTATTATTTCACATTATAACTAATGGAGATTTATAGCTCTGAATTTACCTTGAATCTCAGATTGGATTTGGAATTTTGAAAAGGTTGAGCTACTGAGATTTGGGGAAATAAGATAGGCAGAACTAAGAACTGACTGTTTTCTTGGAGATCAAATATGCTTGGAAGAAATATGTTCAAGTGTGAAACTGACAGAAGATGGATGTGCCTAGTGATCCTGTTGCATCCATTGAGCTGGATTAAGAAACATATTCCTCATAGATTTGTACAGCATCCTCCTGAGTGGGAAGGGTGTGGGGAAAGAAGGCATGGCCTAGAATATTGCATATCATCCCTCATCCACTGTTCTACAGTGCTGTTCCTGAGGTCTGTTCCCTGCCACGCAGTTTTGCTTGGCCACATCCACCTGGAAATACATCTCTGTGTTGGAGTTAACTTGTTGAGAACTAAATTTTCCTAAACTGTTAGATAAATTAAAATTTCTTCTTTAAATCATGAATGTTGAGTATCAAGTCCAGTTGACTAAAATCATGAGAACTTTTACATCTCGAAGTGATTATAAAATTGGATGAGAAATA
>PVKN010042043.1:0-10449 GCA_004027915.1 Capromys pilorides
ATGAGATTTTTAAAATGTGAAATATTTTAAAATTTTCTTAGTGTTACAGAAAAAATGGTGATCTTTGTAATTGAGAGCTTCTTAGTTTTGAGGATGCATAATACTAAATAGTACCATATTATCCTATTCTACAACATGCTCTTCCATGAGTACGTTATAACAAAAGGGATGTTCCTATGAGTTTTCTGGAACTGAGTATTCGTATGCTTAAGAAAAGAGATGCGTAGTCCCAAGATCTTAAAACGCAGCAGAAGACCTCCTGATGAATCAACAAACATTAAACTAGACTTATTAAAATGCTAGTGGCTGATTGATAAAGGGCCTTTTAAAGAAATATAGTTTGATGCTTTTAATCTAAGTCATTTCTGTATCTTATTTTTGTTCGATTTACTGAGAGAATGTCAACTTTTCTGAATAGCTGCATTTAGAGTGTCAAACCAGTTTTACTATGTGAAGTAATACTTCAAAGCCCAGGTGATGTGGAGCTCATCTTGGAAGTCATCTGAGAGGACTTTTTTTTTTTCTACAGAATAAGCCATTTTGTTACTGAGAGCAATTGTAGTATTAGAAGAAATAGTTCATCGATGATTCTGAAGATACTGGAATGTGATGGCCATATTTTTTTTTTTTTTTGCATTCAAGGATGTTGATATTAACTACATTCATCTCTTGGAAAATCTGTACAGACTGATGAATAACAAACAATTGCTCCTGCACTGTGATGGAGCCTGGACGCTCTTAGTGTGTCACACTTTCTGTAACAGCACTAAGCCCTCAGGAGGACCTGCTACGTGCTCTGGTGCACCACGCCACCCATGTACGTGCATATATACTGATAACCACACACACTTTTCATGGAGCTCAGGCTTATTCTGGCTTTCTTCAGGAAAATTCTGTTTGAGACAGCTTTTAAGTGCTTTGCATAGTATCTCTAATGATGGGCAAAATAAATACACGCCCCGTTGAGCCAGCTGAACTGTACTGAAACTCTTAAATAGCAATTCAGCATATGCAAAGAACCTTAATTATTTCTTGAAAAATAGACTTGTCTGCACAATTCTCTGTAATGAACCAGAGGTCCTTTTCGAGGAAAACATTTTGCCTCCAATTCCTGGGTACTGTGTCTATATATTAGACGATTCACTTAATAAGAGAATTAGGTCCTTTTCTCATTTTATTTTTCACTAATTTTGCTTGACATGTATCTGTATGTATAAGAAATGCACACAAATGATAAGGTTCCCGAACTGTCACTAACTGAATGTCCCTGCACGAGCAGCACTCTAATAAAGAAGTCAGGACACTGCCAGCTCCTTCATGTGGCCTCTCATAGCTCTTCAATCCAACCCCTCCAACAGGAGCTACAGCGCAGGGGTTTGATCAACATTTTGCCCAATGCCTGGATGTAACTCTTTTTTTATTCTTAGAGACAACTGAGATGCACAAGGGATGTCTTCACTCTTGTTTTTCTCAAAGCTCTTTTCACAGGGTTAGTTGATATGAAAGGTTTTTCATGAAAGCCCTGGAGTGAGGAAGGTGTGAGTGTTCACCTTTATGACTGCAGTGACTGCTACTTCATACTCTTCAGAAAGGGACTAAGGTGAGCAAATAAAATCGAATCTTTAGGAGGCATCTCCCAAAAGGGTTGTGAGAGAGGTAAAGGGCATTACCTGGAGGGAAGTACACAGTTGTGTTGACACAGGTACTGTAGTTCCAGCAAGGCTGGAGTTTTCTGAGTCAAATAAGCAGAGATTTAAATGCTGCAGAAATCTGTAGCCAGAAGGAAATCTCCTGTAATTAATTCTATAAAAGTAAAAAAAATAGTGTGGACCTCTTGTTATATTTCCTAGTCTTATAGTCCAGATGAGTCCCCAGTTGTGATCAGTGCTGTGACCAGAAGAATTGCTCCGTGCCATAGTTTGGGTTTCCTTTCTTGATATTGATGGATAGCAAGGAGTAGAGAGAGGCAGAGGGAGGAGGGAGGTCAGTAAGTCCCAGCCCCCTATGCTGATGGGTTGGCATGAAAGGAAATGGCCTGGAACCATCAACTCCTTTTCAAGGGGTTGTCAACTCAAACTTTAGAAAAATAATTCGAGAGATGTTAATGTTTGACGCTAAGGCTTTCAATTGTGTATGGCACAGCAGTGGGGGTGGGGCAGAGTGTGCCACTGAAATCTGTAGTTAATGCATGCCCCTCATTTCTGAGAGTGTATCCCTGCCTGTATGATTTAGCATGACAACCAGATTATATTTATACAATTAATTAATGTTTGCTTGGCCACTTTTATCCAATTTCTTTCCATAGCACATAAAAGAGAGCCTAACATAAATTTTTCTTTCAAAACAATTGACTTAGCAACTGCTGACCTTCTGTTCTGTCATTCCAAGGATTGATTGGATATTGTTGAATTGTTTCATTCTACAGTAATTAAACATAAAATTAATTATGCTAGTAACCCATTATTTCTCTGAACCAAGGACTAAGTCATTTGTTTTCGCTTGGTTACTCTGAGGATCTGCTATTAAATGAACAGGGAAAAGAAAATAATACTGTTGTAAACAGAAACTAAGTATTTTAAGGCCAAAAAATGTAACCCGAAAGCTTCTAATTTCCATACACTTGGCATATTGAATTTGTTAATGTAATTCTGGTCATAAATTTTTTATCTTGTGATATGGTCATTTAAATATTTTCTCAGGTGGCTAATCACTCAGAAAACATGTCAAAGTGGAATATATTTTAAGAAAGAGAGATAGGTGAGTAAAACTGGACGCTTCAGTAAAGCCATCATGAATCTCTAATCCGTGACTTTGTTTGTTGCTTGCTCAAAATGAAATTTACTTCACAAGTCATTTTCTTTGTTAATTTTATATAGAAAATGCTTATGATTATCCTGGTATTATGAATATTGAATCTGGTACTGAGAGGCAGACCATAGTGACAGGGCTAAATTATCAAAATGCATGTGCTGATAGAAACCAAAATAGGTTTTTGCAGTTTTCATTAGTGCAGGTCATATTAATTTAATTAACATGATTGAAGATAATATCACTGGATGAAGCAGCAGATAACTAGGTTTGGCCTATTACTCACCCATAGGCTATAAAATGGTGCACCTGACAAATGGGTGTGCAATCTTAGATTTTTTACACTTGAACTTGCCTTTTACTACAATCTCTTCTATGGCTTTAGGATACCTTGTTGTCATTTCATGAAATTCTTGATGCTTTTAAAGTTTTATAATCCTGACCAATATTTTACATGTTGAGCAAATTGTTGAGTTATAGTTTATTTCATGTAGTTTGAACACAAAGCTATCGTTTACTTGCTAAGAACCCATTTCTTTCTAGTTGGGGCTGTGAGTTTCAATACCAGACTCTTCTGGACACAAAAGTGAATGTGGGTACCAGGAGGGCTTATGAATGGCTCTTTTCATGATTCATCCAGTTGGAAATAATCAAGCAATGTCCTTGTCACAGAAAAGTTTCCTATCCAGAAGTTTGCCCTTATGAAGAAAATCTTATGTTTATCATTATTCTGACAAAAGGGACTCAGACTCAGTCAACAAGTGACTTTGGGCCTTTCTTCTCTCCCTTCTTCCAAGTGAAACTCATGCACTGTGGGCTAGCCTCAAGTCTGCTAGGAAGCGTGGGCCGGCAATTGGAATATGACTGGCTCAAGGAGCTGTCTCATCCTTGCTCCCCTCAATTTCAGAGTTTCTGCTACATTAGAGAAATAAAATCTCAAGTTTTGCTGTGACAAGAATAAGTTCTTGTCATGTTCATTTGGTGGAAACAATCATAAGGTTATAATTTTTTCCTACTAAGGTGGCTTTGTAGAGATCTGTCTGAGAAAATTAAATCAATCCACAAAAATACTTCAGGAGATAAATGAGAACTTTTGACTTTTTTGTCCAAGATTTCTGTAGTCTTAGTTGCATTATAAGAGTCAGTACTACCTGAAATGCCAAAATATCTCAAAGGTTGATTCTACTACTTGGAAATAAAACAATCCCTGGAGATATGAAAATCAAAACCCTTTCTTTGTAAAATAAATATCCAAAACCTAATAGTGCTACCCTTAGGAGAAGAGATCCATGTTATTGATCTGATAAGAGATTGTGCTGGTCTAGGAGTTTTGTAGCATTGCTTAGCATTTTTGAGCTTGTATTTCCTATATTAAAAAAGTGAGTAGATTAGCGAATTCCAAATGATTCCTTGCATATGGGAATGGGCTGAGATTGACAATATGGAATACATAATTCACTCATGAAAGAAATCTACACAGAAATTTTCTATAGATATCTATTTCTACAAATTGACAATAGCAATCACAAAAACTACACAAAGAATTAGTGGCACAAGTAGGAATATGCTGCAGTTAAGCTTACCCACACTGTGAAGGTATCAGTGTATGAAGGTAGTGTGTATACAGGGAAAGAGTGAGACAAGCTTTTCCTGAGGATCAAATTACTGCTAACCACTGAATTTTAGAACCAAAGGCTTTCATCTTCAAATACTCAAAACCATCATCATAATAACAATAATTATAGATAACTACACACTACCAACTCTGCTAAGTATTTTACATGCATTATCCCACTTCATTCTCATTGATGCTTTGAAAAGCATAATCATACTCTCATTTATTCCCACTTTATACCTAGATTTGTCATTGCAGTTATGTTCTGAGTAATTTCCAATTTGAAAAATGTTGGGGCATGTTATTTACTTTTTGTTTTCAAATTTAGCAAATTTATTGAATTTGTAGAAGTATTCTGCAGGAATGCATTTTAAAAATCACATAGCATTTAGTAGGTATATGTACATATGTATGTTGTAGAATACAAATAACAAATGAAATTGCTTCCAAAAAGCTGCAAAGATGGAAGGTGTAGTCAACGGTAATAGATAGAGAAGTATCAAGAAGACTATATTTTGTTATGCTTAAGGCAACTCTCCACAATGCCTTTACTACAGATTCTCTTACCTTACAATCATAGAAATGAAAACAGGACAATTTATTGCTTTATACAAACACAGGTTCTCAGAGATGGTTTGATTTCTTAAGAATTTAATGCAAAAAAATTTAGAAATTTGCTTTCAGTATCTAAACCACTGGTCTTAATTCCCATGAAATATAACACACCTTGAAAAAAAAGAGTCGCCACCTTTCCAGCATCTAGCTCACCTAACAAAACAGAACAATAGTGAGTGCCCACACATAGAGAATCTATCACCCAGAGCAGTGCTCCTGAGTGTCCTTGGATTAGTAAGGGCTTCAAACTGTTAACTACCTCTCCCTAGAGAGAGTAGGCACCTACATCCAAATGTAAACCCATCACTGCTTTCACTATCAGTAAAAGTCCATTATAAAAGTAGACCTTGACACTGGCCTAAAAAGTACCGCTAGATTTGAGTTCCTTTATTTTATTAAAATGAATGTGGAGTACCTGGGATTGAATCTGAGCCTCTCATATGCGAACTAAGCACATGCTCTTAACCATTCAGCTATACCCCTAGCACCACAGATTTTAATTCTTGTGCATGAATTATCTGTTTTTCTGTCATAAAGCAGAGAAATGTGGATGTCAGAATCAATATCTTGATTCCAAAGATATTTGTCTATATTTTTAGTACATGTTAAAAAAAACTGATTGATTATAAAGAAAAGGTTGATTGGGAGTTATTTCTGTATTTCACCCAAAACAATTCATTAGTACTCCAGTACAGAAGAGGCTTTTTCCATTGTATGGATAAGTCGATACTGAGGGATATTCATTAAAGCCAAGTTGCACTGATGTGGGAGAAGATCTGAGATAGCCCGAATCTGTGCATTCAAGCACAGAACCTCTGAGTAATACTGAGTTAGACTTCAGAGTCCATCACAATGGCTTCTGTCTGAACCACTGTTGTCTCCTAGACTTGGTTCTAAAAGACAGAAAAGCCAGCATTTGTTGAGCCCTTCTGTGCAGCAGACACTGGGCTGAGTGTTCTCCCCACTGCAGCTCATTTCGTTGCAGGTATGATTGCTGGCCCTGTGCAAAGGAGGATCATGAGGAAGGTCACGGCAGCTGTGACTGCAGCTGTGAACCCTGGTCTCTGGGCTGCTAAGCCTAAGCTCCTGCAGGAAGGAGTTCAGGGCATCTGTTGTCCAGGTTCCTTGACAGAAGCCATGGAAGAGTTCACATGTCTAGTGATGGAGAAAAATAATCAGCTGTAGATCTTGTCTGGTCTTGTCTTCTAAGTGGGCACTAGCTGGAAATAAATCTTCTAGTCAGAAGAAAATTGGTTGTGTTGGTGACATGACTACATTCATTTTCCTTTTCCAAAGATGTCCATTGGAACTCTATCCTGAAAGCAAGCCCTGGGTAAGTTGACTGCATGGACGCGTGAGCTTTTTGCTCAAAGGAGATTGATGTGAACTCTTGATTTGGTGCCATTTTATTTTATTTATTTATTTATTTATTTATTTATTTATTTATTTTTGTTTTTTTGAGATAGGGTTTCCCTATGCAGCTCAGGCTGGCCTTGAGCTCACTTTTGTAGCCCAGACTGATCTCAAACTTGCACCAATCCTCCTGCCTCAGCCTCCCAAGTGCTGGAATTACAGGCGTGCACCACCATGCCTGGCTGATTTGGTGCCTTTTTAGCCCACGGGATGGAGAATAAGAAGTTAAGCTGCCCTGCTCGATCTCTCCTGCTTGGAGTAAAGGTATAAATGAAATTATTTCAATCCCTTGTGAGTCTAAAACACTCGAAAGAAAACAGAGAGAAAAGTTTCTTCTCACTTGGAGGAGGGAACATAGAAAGGTAAAATATTTAGGCATCAACAGCAATATCATGGGTCTGTGCCCTTTTGAAAATACCTGGTATCCCTTATGCTGTCTCTCCATATTTTCCTTCTTTCAAGTAAGATCTGGAAATTCTTACAATCCCTCTGAGAGACGGATAACAAAAGCTTCCTCTTAGTAACCCGCTAAGCGCATCTCAGTGTTTAATAACCCCTTTGTAAGGACATTTTTCCCTCTTGAGCAAACTTAAATCATTCTGCTGCAAGTTAATTCCATTTCCTCTTTTCTCTAGTGAGGAAGAGGAACAGCTGTTCACCATCTTCCCAGAGTAGAACGGCACACACCTGAATCGAGAGAGCTCAAGTCCCTGTCATACCCGCATCACTGAAGCCAGCAGCATCGGTGCGTCCATACTTCTCAAGGAGTTTCCTGAATGGCAGGATTTGCACCCTCCTGGACCCTGTCCAAGTGATTCACGGAGATTCTTAGGCCTCAGTCCAGAGTCGCAGAACCAAAACTCTGGAGATGGGTCCAGCACTCGTGATTTCATCAAACTTTTCAGATGATTTTCATGCTCCCAGAAGCTTGAGAACTACTGGCATTGTAGATATTTCATCAGATGTGTGTGGTTATTACTAATTATCCTTTTATTTTGCGGGACCCAATTTTTTTTTTTTTTTTGAACTCATGATCTTGCACTTGCCAGGCAGACACTTGTGTCATGGAGCTATCTCCCGAGCCCCTTACTAATTATCCTAATACTCCATGCTTTCTGGATCATATGTGAGTCTGTATAGGAGAATTATTACATTTATGTGTTACTTTATGTGACATTTGTTGGCTACCAGTTGCAGGAACTGTGGGATTGAAATTTAATAGACCTAATGGAGGTACCTGGGCATACCGTTCAGAGCTGGCACTTTGGCTGTGGCTATTTGGCGTTACACAATATGTGTTTAGATTATAAAAATTTAACATGAATGGGAAAGAGAAAGTAATGAAAAAAATCATTTCAACAGATAACTACTTTTGTCTCTTTGTTAAATTTTAGGTACCATTTTGCTTTATAATTAAATGCAATGAGAAAAACTTTTGAAAAAATGATAATATATGTTACATTCTACACAGAGACAATGTTGCTATTCTTAAAGAATGAATAACGGAAATTTAATCCATCAATTTATATTTAAGTTGATTCACTGGTACGTTTTCCTGGATTGGCTGTGACTACAATGACCAAAAGGAGTGGACCTACGACCAGTTTTGCTTGTGTGTGTAACAAAAAAGGCGAGCAGGAAAATTGAACCTTTGACTTCAGCCCCAGGAATATAAAACTGCAGAAAGAACTTCAGCGGCAGTATAACTGCACAGAAGAGCTGTAGCCAAGGGAAGTTTTGAATTTCTTCTGAGATTTTAGATACAGTTACTGTGTAAGAGCAGTACATGTGCCATTGGAAGCACCGTCGCTCACGCCCTATCCTCAGGGAAGCTCACGCCGCGACGCCGCCACAGCGGCAGGGAGCGCACCTGCTGTTATCCCACGTGCCATTTGCATCGTATTTTTTTTTTTTTTTTTTTTATCTTTCCTCTAACTCTTCTGTACTAAAAGACTTCTTCCTTGTTTTTCACTCATGCTTAGCTGTGGAGATCTTGATTCTCGTAAAGTGAGATTAACATCTTGAAATTCACCCAGATCTTTTGAATCATGATTTGTCACCGATGGCCTCGCTAAGTGAACACACACCTCTTCTTACTCTTTTCTGGTTCTTAATGAGGTTTATTGGGCAAAGTTGCATAAAGTTACAATGTGCAGTGTGACGATTCAAGGTGTGCACACATCACATACAGCTCCTACAGTTGGAGATTCTGAAGTGACACATTCAACCTCAAAGGCAAAAGTGTTTTCTAGCATTTTAATATGGATATAAAGTAGACAGCAGGGAATCTTTGGAACTCACATGCTTTTGGATATGAATCTTATCTATTTTGTTCACCACTATATAACAGTAACTATCCCTGGGCTTAGCACAGGCAGGGAGCCAGGGAGTATTTCCTGAAAGAATGAAAAAACCATTTTTTATGACAATTTCAATCTGGCCAACTTGGAATGGGAATCCTAGTTTACATGACAGCTGAAGAACATATAAAGAAACATGCAAGCTTTTCTGTAGAAACTTTCAGAACACATAGTGAAAGCCTATTTTATTTAATGAAGTCTATTTTATTTAATACTGAAAATGAGCAAGTCGATAAAATGAGTGATGTCATAATATTTGTTTTGGTATATCAATTTAGACCTTCCATTTGTCCCAAAATATAATATCTGTTTGCTGAAAGCCAAATTTCAGTAATATACATTTGCCAAAGGGGCTGCAGCATAAACACCTAAAATCACAGTTTACAAAATGAGGTGCCTGGTAGAAAAATCAAGATTTTTCAAAGAAATATCAGTTATGAAACATGTCATCTTTTTTCAAATCCCTTGGGCTGCTAAATATATATTTTTCATGTGTTATGTTTATTTTTTGGCTTGCCTATTCCTCCCTAATTTGAACAAAAAAGTCCTTCTACCTCATTACTTCTTGTCTTCCCATGAGATAAGTGTAAGTCTCACAATGATTTTTGTTTGGAAGTAGAAAAAGAATCTTATTTTCAAACTAGTTGGAACAGGATAAATTTTTATTTTTATTTATTTATTTTTTTAATCTTATTAGGTTTAGGATAAATTTTTAAAGATCAAACGATATGTATTCAATGTCAGATCATATTGTATTTTCTAAATTATTTTATACCATATTAATATGAAATAGGAATAACTTTTCCTTCATTTTGCAGTGGAAATCAAAACACAGTAAGGTTAAGTAATTTTCCCAAGTTCACACTGTTAGCAAACAGACCACTTAGATTTAAATACAGATCGCTTTGCTGTATTTCATGCTTCCTTGGGGTTTCATGAAAACTTTCTGGATTATTAGTCAATTTAGATCGTCCGTGTCCACTGTTTTCAGTATTTGGGGTGAAAAAGTTCATTCCTGAAGGTTTATGGATTAGGACCTGTGACACCACCCAGATTTTCCATTTTTTTTTAACATTAAAAATGACAAACTTCAAAAATTTTGCTATTTAGACTGAGGCTGCAGCTCAGCGATAGAGCACTTGACTTGCATGCGGGAGGCCCTCAGTTTTCCAAGAGACAGTCGCTGAGCTACTAATAAAGGCTCCAGCTAGATCAAGGGCATTGGGTGCACTTTCTTCTTCTTTTGCCTTTGCTTTCACTCAACCTGTAGAAGGTAAAAATGACAACAAGAAAAGTCAAGAGAGTGATACTATTAAATACAGCACAGATAGTTATTGTGATAGATGTCAGGGAAAGATTTTTCACATTCTCTCTGAGGCTTTACTATCATCTCACATAGATATTCATATTATAGAGAAGTCCACTGTTACTAGAGAATGAGATTTTACTCTTTTTACTTATGGTAGGTGGAATGGAAATTATGGCACCTGCTCCACTGGAATAGATCTTTAATGTGGGACCAGTTGAATTAAAGTTTGATAGTAAAGATGTAGATTTTTCTGATTTGATTTATTTATTATGGTAAAGTTTATTTATTATTAATATAAAAAGAAAAAGAAAAAAATAGCCACCCTTTTA
>PVKN010042044.1:0-10434 GCA_004027915.1 Capromys pilorides
ATGAACTGACTTAAGAACGATATGAATCCCTTTAAATGACCTGCTCGGTACAGTGACACTGACATTTCAATTCAAATTTCAGGGACAGCAAATCATATCCACAGAGAAAACCAATCTGAAATTATATAAATTCTTCTAAAGATCTCTCTTGTTTTATTAGATGTATGCTAAGGATATACTATCTCGTTCATTTACTAGTCCTCTATAAAAATGTAATTTACTTTGTTAAACTGCAGTTTTATTTTAGAATATCCTTCATTATCTTTGAGAAGCTACCTTCTCATGGCTTTATTGCAGCTCATGTTTATATTTATCTAACGATTTATGAGCATGTAGAGCATGATATATTGTTTGCCTATAATTAAAATTAAGATACTAGTAATGTAAATAAAACCAAAAGATTTTTGAGTTAAACTTCAAGTACAGTCTTTACTTGCTTGCTGCTCTTTAAAAATTATGTAGATATCTCAAGTAACAGGGATTGTTTCAGTTTTCCAGAAGTTAAATTAAAGACAAATGGGGAAAATAATAATAACTAGAAAAATTACTTGGGCCTCTGTACTGTAAGCCTTGTGGAGGGATAAATTTCACACCACAAAATTGAGAATGGGTCGGGGCAAACAGGGGCACAAAATTAAGTGAAAAATTTTGTGAACATACTAATGTGGTCAAATTTATTAGAGATTAAGTAATAAGAGGTAACAATTATCTGTTAATTATTAATTCACTGAAGAGTCATGAAACTAACTTTTAGAGAACCTTAAAGTTGAGCAGTTGGCTATTTATCATGAACCTGAGGTAGATGCCTGTCTTTCCTGGACTGAGAGCTGCCACCTTCCAGAAGCTGAGAACTGCCCCCATGCTGTTGAAATGCCCAGGCCCTCACAGTTACAGCCAGCTAAAACCACACTTGTGAGATGACAGTAAGAAGGTGAGGAGAACAGTGTAGTTTGAGCACAAATCCAGAGGCAGTAGCTAGTAGCATAAGTTAGCTTTCATACCTTCACTCACTTTGATTTTAGCTCTAATCAGCTCTTAGTTATTTTTCCTGTTGCTGGGACAAAATACCCTAGGCCCAAAGTTAAGAGAAGAAAGTAGCTCACAGTGTGTAGAGGTCCACCGCCAAGGGAGGGCAGCATGGCAGAGATATGGTAGAAGAGAAACAGCTCATGGTGGGCAGAGGACATTGAAGTAGTAAGGGAGGGACTGGGTCAGCCTGTGGACACTAGCACCTTCCAGGATGCTCTGGGCAGAAAACAAAACAAGGCTGACCGCAGGCCTCTACCCTGGAGCCAGGGAGCAGTGAGAAGCCCTGAAACTGTATCCCCTGTGACAGGCCGTGGGTACGGTCTTGCCCCCAATGTACAGGCAGATGATGCTTGCAAGTTTCTCCGGAGAATCAAGTTATTCTGCCCAAAGCAAAACTTCAACAGGATCCAACAGTGGCTGCCTTTCTTCTCGTATTTTCCCTGCTTCCCCATTTCTGTGTCCTTGGTTCAACTTCCGAAACTTGCAGGGGAAACTCAAACGGAGATCGAGCTCTTCGGACGCTCCTAGTTTCACTGATGGTGTACAAGTGATGGAGTAAAGCCTTGAGATGTGGTGGGCCCGGGCTCTCGCTTGATGCTCCGTCTTTCTCATTCCAACCTGCAAGACACTTTTTTAAGGCACTACAAAACGGAGATAGTTTAAACATTTCCAAAATCACTTGCTAATTTCGACACAGTTGATTTTCCTTCCGCTTCACATATTGTTGGCATATAGGTTTAGCATCTTGCTTCGCTGTATGTGTTATGTGGCTCACGCATTTCAGTGTAGGGGAAAGGTGATCGGCAGGACCCGTGGCGCCCTCTCACCACGCACTGCACACCGATACAGGCGCTACCGTCAAGCTGTGCTGAGTGATGGGGAAGCCCGTGCTGTAAGCCGTTATCCTCAGTGCAGATTTGTGTATGCGTTCAAAATATCCAGGGAAATGTTTCAGAGGGCTTAAATCGGCTGGGGTTAATTATTAATTTTTCAATTAAGAATGGATATGCTTTTATTATCTAAAAATTTTCCGTGCAATACATTTTAGGAACAGAATAGATCTAAATAAGAAAGATTACTAAAGTATTCATGACTTCTTATTATTGGAAACTATACAATCGAACAAAAAGATTCTTCTAATATTGTGTATTACCCACAGTGACTGAGAGAAATACAGAATAAATGACTCACTAAATTAAACACTTTTCTTTTGCTCCTTCACCATTTTTTTTTTTCAGAACCAGGGATTGAATTCAGGCCCTTGTGCTTATTCCACTGAGCTATCTCTCCAGCCCACCTTTACCAATTTTTATTAGGTCTTAAACAAAGGGGAAAGTGGCAAATGCTAACCCAGCACCATTAGATATAAATTAAATGAGAGAAAAAGTAAATGTAGCACCATATATTCAAATTGAATCTCATATCATATGTGTACTTATACAATAGTCAATGTATAATAAATCATATGAGTATAAAATATAATATATAAATTCTCAAAATAGAGACATTTTGAATATGTTTTATTATCTTCACAAATGTCTAATGTCAAAGTATTCTATTTTATTTAGTTAATTGAAGTATCTAAATTAAGACCAAAGCTACTTATTTTTCTGAGTATATTTAAATAATTTCAAGGGGCTGGGGAGATAGCTCTGTGGCATAAGTGCCTGCCTGGCAAGTGCAAGGTCATGAGTTCAAATCCCCATTCCGGGAAAAAGAAAAAAAGATTCTAGTGATTAAATAATTTCAAATGTTTTGGGTAGCTGAGCCAGGTTAGATATGGAAAGACGAGGCAGAAGTTTATGCATTCAATGAAAGCCTGGACTAGAGAATGAGACCCTACCTCAAAATGAAAAATAAGAGGGTTGGGGAGATGGCCCAGTAGAATAAGCGCTTGCTTGGCAAGCACAAAGGCCTGAGTTCAATCCCCAGTACCACAATAAATAGGTTAGATAAATAAATATAAAAAATAAGAGTTGGGAATATAGCCTGGCATATAGAGCCCCATGATTCAATCACCAGTAATGCTAAAAGTAATTTTTAGAATATCTATCTGTCTATATGTCTATATATATATATATATATATATATATATATATATATATATATCTGAAACATACAGAGGAAGAAATAAACAGAATTAATAAAAGAGAGTTTCCCCCCCCCATAAAGTTTGAATGAGAATGATTCCAGTTTCCTTTGACTGCTAGTCATTTGGGTAACACTTTAAAAGGATTTACTATCGTGTAGTGCTAGACATGAAAATACTTTAAGTCAAGATTAAGCAAATTAATACTTTCAAGTATTATGGTAGGATTCTTTATGTTTCTCTTTTCATTCAGATATGAAACATTTCAAAAAGGAAAACATAACATCAGAGTTATTTACAGCCACCGAATAGCAGAGAAAACCATAAACTAATAACTCACTGCCATCTCTCACTCTCCTCGAAACCCCTCTGAACGGCAGGGTCTGGTTCTGACTTGTAGTCACTCTTCTGATCTCTGCCCAACAAAGCCATTTATTATTTATTTATTTTTGTTGTTGAAATATCCAGATAGTCTACTGTTGTGCATATTTGAAAGAATCTATATGTATTCAGAATTTAGGGGGGAAAAAGGGGATTTTTTTCCTTTTCTTTGTTGATCCTTTCTTTACAAAATAAAATAAGATCAAGCTCTGTAGGATTTCAAGTTGCCCTTAACTTCTTCTAGGATGAAGATGCAAAACTGAGCTCTGCAGACCCTGGTGGGCCTGCAAGCTGTGCTCCTGGCAGTCCCGGGATCTGGCCCTGTGGAAACCTCACCACAGAACAGTGATGGCAAGAATTAAGAGGACATCAAAACCTCAAACAAGCTGCAGTCCTGTGGATTTGGGGAGAAACAAGACTCTGCAACGTTCCTTGGGTGGTTTCCTTGGCAACATCCATAACAACTCTGTAATGCTGTGGGTCTCTGTTTTCTTAACCCTTCAGTGTGTCAACTGAATGAAAACTTCCTTGAGGAAATATTTCAGCCTACCTGGTGGAGTGGCATAAATTAAACCCAGTGATGCACAACCTTCTGACTCCTTCCCTAGCTCAAAGTATACTGCAGGAAGAGTTTATTCATAAAAGGCTTGCACTGACACTGTTTAGAGGTGACTTGAATGGAAAAATAACAAATACTCCAAGCAAGCTTGACAGTAAATTATCCTTGGAAGTCTCCATGACATATATTTAGTACAGGGGGAAAAAAACCCATGATCCAAGAGTTGTATATAACCACACTGCCAAAAATAACAGAAAGTGGTAGATGAATTTTAATTGCCTGTATTCACATTAAAGAGGAAAGATTAGGAACATTTTCTTAGGCTAATTTTATCTGTTAATTCAAAAATAATAATTCAGATCAATGTTCTTATTTAATTAGCTGAATGAATTATGTACTTAAGGGAGGCAGGGATGGGAAAGATAGTGAATACTGATCATTAAAACTTTGGAAGAGTGTGATAAGAAATATTAAGGGATTTAATGATTTGGAATTTGGTAGTATGCAGCTTTTGCTTAAATATAAAAGATGTCAAGCAATGCCCCTCCCCTCATCTTTTCAGACTCACATTTTGTACTTCAGCCAGTAAGGGCCAATGTATTTTCTTTAGTGTCCTACTCACTGCTGAAATATTCAGATGCTTCTCTAAAGGAAATGCAGGCAGCGGGGAGCATGGTGGTAGGAGTTCCTCTACATCTCCTGGGGTGCTGTCAGGCAGGGAAGCTAGTTCACCCCTTATTTGCTGCATGTGCCAAACCCATTGATCCTTTCAGCCGAAAACTGGGAAAATCAGCTAGTTTCTGAATAATTCTGAGCATCCCAGTCAGGGGAAAGGCCATGATTTCCATTCACTGCCTGTTTTCTATGTTAGGGACTCAACCTGACAACTAGGATAGCCACCATTTTGCCTCATTCTGACACAAGAAGATTGAGGAACAGAGACGACAAATAAGACACAAAGCATCTCACAGAATTCTGTGTTCACTTTAAAAGGTGACAATTTCACCACTGTCTACTCTTTAAAAACCCTTTAAGAAATTCCCACTGTAGGAAAGACAGAGATGTTCAGATGAGTGTCTACGTACCACGCTATGCAAAAAATAATTTGAAAGAGAAAGAAAAGGTAAAAAGCCATATTTAATGACAATCATCCAAGGAAGAATTTCATAGTATAACTTGCTAAGAGAATAACACCCTACTTTTCTATCAGCCTTGAATTGGACCAATCTGAAGTTGGATATGGATAACTGAAATCTGAGAAATCACAACTTTTCTTCTGACTCTGAAGAGAACATGTACGCCACGACTTTCAGAAATTCTGACAAGATCTTCAAATAATGCAAGTGCATTTTTCATCCAAAATCATAAAGACAGGGCCAGCCAAATAGTTCAGTGGAATAAAGCACCTGCAAGCAGGCATAGGTGCTGGGGGTTCAATCCTTGGGCCTGCCATAAAGGCCCCACCCCCAGGGCACCCTGAGACTGCAATTGAGACTGGACATTGTCGCACACACCTGTAATCCCAGGTCTTGGGAGGCTGTAAACAGGCAGATCACTATGAGTCTAATCTAGTAGTGAGACCCTGAACACCCTGTAGATCCCTCTCCCCACTGCAAAAAAAAAAAAAAAAAAAAGAAAAAAGAAAATCATAAAGAGGGATCAAACAAAGAAGGGAAAAGATGGGAACATACAACAGAAGGAATAGGCCAATGATTTCAACTCTGAAACCGAGTGTCACACATCAATAAGCAGAGTCCTGCGCAATGACTCTCCCTTGTGGAAACTATTTAGTATTTATTTATGCTTTTTGTGTTGTTGTTATTATTTTGAGTTGTCTATTTATTTTGTGGCACTGGTGATCAATCCCAAGGGTGCATACCTAGCTCTTTTTAAATGATTACTTAATTCTTCCAAAAAATACTCTATTTTGTGACATCATCTCACTGTGTTGCCCAGGTAAGACTTGAACTTGAGTCCTCCTGCTTCAGTTTCACCAGTGGATGAAGTTACAAACACATGACCTGACATATATTTTCTTGTCTTTGTTTTGCATCTGCCTCATCTTTGTTATAAATCTGCACTGAGATTTTCCAACTCCTTTTCTTCCCAGGCAGGACAATTACTGTCTTCATCTTCCTGTCATCAGTAGGCACACAGTCATACGCCTGTCCATGTGGACTTTGTAATCTGAGTTCTAGCACTTACCTAGGAAGCCATAGGCAAGGGCAGGGGCTCAGGCTGTTCATCAGTTCACAAACAGACACAACTATGTAGAGGAGAGATAAAATAATATGGTGAAAATTAGTGTGGTGGAAGTTTGGCTGATCTGAGGAAGAGGTCAGCAGGTTGCAAGGGCAATCAAAGAATATGGACATCGTTGTCATGGAAGGAGGTTAAGAGCTGGACCAACAAACCCAAGTGAAGGGAAGAAAGAATGAAAAAATCAATGGGCATTGGAGTGAATGCAGGAGAAAGAGCATCGGCCATGCAAGTGAAGAGGACCCTATACAAATGGCCTTAAAAACAAAAGCAAAAGGAAACGTGAAGTTGGGCAAATGTGTAGGTTACTGTCTGACACAGGAGAGAGCTCAGAAATCTGAGAACTTTCAAGCTTCCAGTGTTCCTGGCGGTAGTTTGCAGGAAGGACCCTTTAATGGAGGTCCTTCCTAGAGGGAAAACATCAGTTTGAATGTGTTATTCTAAGAAACACATTCAAGAAAGAACTGCAGCCACTGCCCACTGTGCATCTGCCTGGTCCCTGCTAATCAGAGTCCTCTTTGAAATACACAGAATTGATTATGTCTATTTTGTTTCATTCCTTGCTGCAAAAATTGGTTCGTATCCTGCACTTAGGCTGTAAAGTTTCCTGTGTCCAGATTATAATTCTCTGCAATATTTCTTTTTTCTCCCAGTTATATCTCCCATACTTTCCACCCTGGTCTAGGTGAACGGCATCACCTCTGCAGGCATTTCTATATGTTCCTGAACCTCAACATCTTTTCCCGTATTGTCTCCTGCTTAGGAGACATCTCAGACACCGCTGGTGGCATGTTTCAAATGCCACTCCTTCAACAAGTCCAAGTGCCTTGGTGGGTTTTCTGGCTGCCGGGGTGAAATCCCTGATCTGCACAAGTTAAAACGGCACAGATCTATCGTGGCTCACGTTCTCAGCTCACAGTATGTACACTCGACGTAGGAAGAGAAAGCAGAAGGGTGTGGTAGAGCGCGGCTGCTGCCTTAGTAGACATGGGGAAGCAGAGAAGGGGAAAGGGTCAGAGAGGAAGGGGCCAAGAGCCAGACAGAGCTCCTAGGTCATGCTCTGTACCTCACCCAGAGAGATCCAGTCATCAGCTCTGAAGCCTGTCAAGTTGACGATCAAAATTAACTGTCGCACCACATAATTCCAAACTTGCCTGTAGTTCCCACAAAAGTCATATGTGTGATAAACATTCTCTGTTCCCACCTTACAAGAATGGAAGGTACTCTCAGGTGGGATGCATTTTCCTTGGTAAATTCATTCATTTAAATTTACTCACTATTACTGTTCTTAATGGTATACGGAGATTAAGTTGTGGGAAGATAATACCAGTCTTGCTGAAGTTAGAGAAACCAGGGTTTGGAGCCCCACTCTCTTAGTTTTCAAGCTGTGACTAAGTTATTCAGCTTCTTTAACTTTAAGTTATGTTAGTCTGTGAAAAGAAAGTTGATGATAAATACGTGAAAGATGGAGAAAATAAAGGAGGGCTAGAGAAGAAAGAGAGTCCCTGGGAGATGACGCAGTAGAATTTGCGCTTGCCTGGCAAGCACAAGATCCTGAGTTCAATCCTCAGTACCACAAAAGAAAAAGAAAAAAAAAAGAAGAAAAGGAGAAGAGAAAGAGGTTAAACAAAACAGGACTAAGAGTGGTGAGTAACTAAATTTTGCATTATTCTTGAGAAATCCGAAATACTTAATTAATATTAGTCTTCTGAAATATATCCTTTAGAAGGACAAAAATTAGATTGATGACTTTTTTTGCAACAAGTGGTGTGCTAACATGACCACATTGCTAGACAGGACATGGAGCCCAAGCTTTTGAGCCTGAATATGAAAAAATATCTGAACCCTGATTCCAGCTTTTGCTTCACTTGTGTTATAAGGGTTGTACTCACAGCAGTTCGAAAACATTAATTCAGTATCATCAATCAACTCAGATGCTAATTTATATTCATATTTATTGGCTTTCTCATGAATTATATTTAAGATAATAGGTTTTTTAATGATGTCATAGTAGTCTGGTACCTGGATTTTAGAGATCAATTTCAAAAAAGGCCAGCTATCATTATGTTGGACCAATTCCACAATAAGTTAGTCAAGAAAATGGAACATTAAATCATGCTCAAAGCAAATGTATGTATAAAGCAATAACAACTGATTGACCGCTGGAAGTGTGTCCTGCGCTGAGCTCAATTTTAATATTAACAGCTCAGGAGAATGTAGGAAAAACTTCCTTTGCTACAGTTTTGTTCCATATCTAATAAGGTTGATAGGTATATGGATATAGTACTGGTTTACAGAAGTTTTTGTACATTTTGAGATTATTTGTATGTGCAGATATCTTGGAAAATATTTTTAACCATACGATTTATATTGTCAAGTTGTTTTTAGAAGTTGCATTAAAGGAGAAATATCTACACAGGTGGATCTTCTGGTGTAGCACACGATAAACGTGTACACATCTTAAGAATTGTTTAATGAGCACATTCTTTCAACACTACCTATGGATGGATCCAATGTTAAATCCCTTGAAGTGCTGTACCAGTGCTGGCTGGACATACAAAGTACTGAGTTTATTAACTAGATATTTACTTAGCATTCAGAATAATTTGTGAATTTGTTTTGTATTTATAAAATTTATATTTGGAAAATGTTAATTTTTAAAGTATTTTAATGTTTTGTTTTGTTTTACTTCTCTAATTTCCTTGGGCATATTTTTTTTGTGGCACTGGAGATTGAACTCAGGCCCTTGCATTTGCCAGGCAAGCACTTATTCTACTGAGGTGTTTCCCCGGCCCTGCTTCTCTAATTTCCTTAATGTTCAAAAATTTTACCCTCCTTGTCCCTTGAGGTCAGTTTTACAGAACTGTTTTACACATTTCTATGTACAACTTTTTAAGTACAAATAAAATGTCTATGCACAAATAAAATGACATTTTTATGTATAAAAAATTAATATTAGTCTTTCACAATCATTAGTTGTAGAAATTAGCATCAACATAGCTACTAGAGATAAAGTCTTCTGAGATTCAGTTTCACAAACTCCATGAGGCATAACATATACAAGCTTGAAAGGCGGTGTATTTATTTTGCACAGTTACTTTTTACTTATAAAAATGTAAATAGGACAACGCTTCCAGCTAAGATCATCAGACATGGAAATTCAAAATGAAAAGGGCATTCATTCACAGGGATATGGTAAGAACTCATCAGGGTAGGTATTAAAGACTGGTGGCACAAAGTAAATAATAGAAACCCTATGCACAATGCAATATCTGTAAAACAGAAATTGATAGATCAGAGCAGGTGCTTGTAATATTGGGTTGGGACTAGTCCTTGGGGGGCCATGAAGCTCCTGACATCACGTGCAGGCTATAATGAAGATGGAAACCACAGTTCTCACCAGATCTTCAAAGGGATTCATGACTCAGAAAGATTAGGGAATGCATTTGGATGATACAGCATATCAGAAAATTCAATTAGAGATCACAGAGAACAAAGTAGTGTAGCTTGTGCTTAACAGAGAGATGTTTGGATGCTTGATATGAAGTGAATGTGATAGGTAGCATGAAGCTCCTAAGTAGAAAACAAAGAGAAAACAAATTAAAAAAAAAAAAAGCAGCTGCTTTTGCTCTCCCCTCTGGAGACTAAGTTTATCACCTCCTAAAGGTTTTCAGGACAAGCACTTGCCAAAAGGGTGAGCCTCACCGGTGCAGAGAGGAGAGAAAAAAGAGAACTCGAAACCATAAGAATAAAAGCTTATCAGTATGAAAGAAATGACTGTGCACTTGAAAGAGAGTAGAACACAGAATGATCTTAAAAGCATATGCTGAAAATACTTATACACAAAATAAAACAACTTGGAGGAATTAAAAAGTGCTGCTTATAAGTGTATATATTACATAATTATAAGCATTTCAACTTCGTTTGCTTATTGGCTTAGGATAAGTCTCAGTGAAAATACCTAGCCATTTTAAAAACTGACATAAATTTAGTAACCTTTCAATATTAATCATTATTCACTGAATAATTCACTGAATGTTTTTGAAAAAATGTAGTGCTATAGAAACTAAATTGTATCAATTTCTAGAATTGTTTAGAGTTTCAGAGCATCAAAGCC
>PVKN010042045.1:0-10449 GCA_004027915.1 Capromys pilorides
GTGAACGTTTAGATGAGAGGAAAGAGCGCCAGTTCTGTGCTCCATCGTCGCGTTGTGCTTCCTGCCTTGATCCCTCTCTTCTGCTACAAGGAGAGTGCTGTGGCCTTGCGCTATGCTGCGAAGGAAGGTGGCCTGGCCCTCAGGAGAGCAGCGTCCCAGAAGTGCAGGGAGGGCAGGGACTGTCCCTGTTCATAGAGGTGGCAGGTGGCTGTGCCAGTGGTTCCGTGGCTGTGCCAGTGGCTGAGTCGCTGTTCCCTGGGAGGGTGGCATCTTCGTGGTGTTCCTATTCCAGAACGGAGCAGTGGACTCGGAAAGGTTCATGACCTCCCCTCAAGCTGGTGAGGGACCCAGCCACGGGATCTGGGGAACCTGAGAGTCTCGGACTTGGTGGGGCAGAGGCTGGGAGCCTCCGTGGGAAAGAGCTGCTTGAGTAATCACCGGCTGTGGGAGCCCTTCAGTGGGAAGATCTTGAGGCCTTACGGACGCCCCCTGGTGGCACTGGCGCCTGCTCCATGTGACTCCATTTTCCTGGAGACACAGGATCGATCAGGCTGTCGGCTAACAGAGGCGCGGTGGCTTTTTCCCACAGAGGGATCCGTTAGATGAGCAGACTGAGTGGCTTCCAGAAAGGCCACGAGAAGCTGAGAGGCACTCGCTGAGGGCGGGCGAACGATGCGGCATACTTGCAGGTGTGTGTTGTCAAAGGAGAAACCGCTGCCCCTACCTGACGTGGCAGCGCCACCAAGGCTTAGTGGCATCTGGGCTGAGAGCGCATCTTCCGGTTGCATGCGTGAAGCAGCGGCTGGAGCCGGGGTCCGGGAGGAGCGCGCCTTCCACGGGTGGTCCGCCCAGCGTGGACTCGTTTTGAACTTCTGCATTTCGGTGCTAGCTTGCTGCTGCTGCGTACAGGTTCGTATGTACCTGAGGGAGGCGGCGGGCTCGCCTGGCACCTCCGGATCCTCTTTGCGCCCCGCTCCCTTCCCCAGGCGCCTCCCTCCCTCCAGTTCTGCGTCCCCTCTCCTGCTCTCATTATTGGTATTGCTGTGGCTGTTTTTGGTTCACACCTGCAGCAGTCATGGCTCGCGTTCGTTGTGTGCCTGCCTGGAATCTCTTACCTATTTTACTTCCCCTTCCCTCCCCCTCCCTACGCAGCCCTCTTCATGCCCTGGACCCCTTCCCAACTGCAAAAGATCTGTCTCCCGCCCTCTTCAATCTCTCCTTTGTTGTGCTTTGCCTCCGTCAAAGGAGAGATACCACACCGTGCTCAAGCTTGTGGGTCGGATTTATGTCACTCAATATTTTATGCATTTCTGGGGCCAGGGAGATAGCTCAGGACAATAAGTGCTTGCCTGGCAAGTGCAGGGTCCTGAGTTCAATCCCTGATATTGAAAAAGAAAAATATGTTTTTCTAAATTTAGCAAAATGCTGAAAGGAGGTGGGGTCCAGGAGCCTCCTCTATGTGGGAAAGCTCAGGTTCTTTTCTTCCAAGAAGCCTGGAGCTGGATTTGCTCGAGCAGCCTGCGTCTGACACAGCGCCTGTCATGGACCTTTCTTAGCAACTGTGGTTCCCTCCACTCCACCCGTAGGTCCTTCTGACAGAAGTGACAGGGGGAGGGCCACAGACTCTCAGCATTTGCAGCTGCTGGAGTCCACTTTATGGAGAAGATGGCTAATTCTGCTGAACTCCCGTGCGTAACGCCAGGCCCTGGCTGTGGGATCTGAGGCTGTGTGCGGTGGGCTAGGGCACGCAGAACACCCTGGACAAGCTCTAGCGCAGAGGCAGCGCGTCCTGCAAGTCGGCTACCAGCGTGGTTCACATGTGCGCAGATTTAACCCCAGGGGCCGCAGGGCTAAGAGTGGAGAGGAGATGCTGTGTGGGGCTGGAAGTGGCCGTGAGAGGTGGGAGCCTGTGGCGCTTAGCAGACGCATTTGTAGCCCTCTCTAAAGCAATTCGCACCCACAGTTATAGTGTCTCTTGATGGGTCAAGGCAAACACTTTTTGGATGCTATTGCAGATGAATTTCCTAGTTGGTACAGATCGGTAGAGGAGAGAAGATATTTAGTGTCTTCTTCCACATGTTACCTAATTAATGAATACCTTGAGTATGAATGGCTATCACTTGCTGGGTTACCCAAGAGGTGCTCCAAAGAAAAACAGACCTCACCCTTATTATGGAACAAGGCAGCGTCTGGAATCTGTGATATAAAAATCAATATACTCCATAGGAGACCTTTAGATGCGGTTCTGTAAAGTTCAGGGTGAAGACGGGCGGGCGGATGGGGAGTCAGCAGACCAGGGAGGCTGCTGACGGCTCTGAGCTGGGTGTGCCAGGATTCCAAGCAGAACTGAGGGAGAGCGGTCAGGTTGGGCTGTATGAGAAGGGCACAGAGTTCGCTCTTAGGGAAAGAGGGAGCAAGTGCTTTTGAGTATCGACAAGAGCGGCATTTTGGAGACATAATATGAACATAAAATCCATAACCCTTAACAGATCACTCCTACTAGTTTTGAGTTCCCCTTGGATGAGAAGGCACGGATCCCCACTTGGGTGCAGGCTTTGCTCCCAGCCTGCTCTCCGGGCTGCCTGCTTTCAGTCCTGGTAGAGCAACAGCTGACGGCTGCTGCTCTGCCTTCTCTGTCTCTTTCCTCTAGATTCTTTCCCACACCATTTCTGCTGCTGTATGCAGACAGCAGAAGATCAGGAAGGCAGGGGTGCATTAGCGATGATTCCCAAGTATAAAGGTTTTCCAGTTTGCCCTGAATCCAGCAAGTGCCAGGCCCAGTGCCAGGGCCTATGTGTGTGGCCAGGCTGACCTCTCCTGTGCCACTGCTCCCCGTTGGGGGGCATTTTCTCAGCATCTTCTTGAGGAAGCTCACAGGCACACCCAAGTGAAACCCTGGCTCCTTGTCTTTGATCAAGTCCTGATAACAAGAAGCTCAAGGCCAGCAGATTGCATTTTGCATGGTAGGGAAGACATGGCTGACCTCAGAGGATGCACACACTTGGGTTTCGGGTGGGTGAGAAGCACTTTAAAGATGCTCAGAACACTCCTTCCATCCCAGAGATCCTGCTGTGTGGGGATTCTTGAGGCAGTGTAGGCTTAAGTACTCAGCAGGAGTACTTTTAAAGCACATCTCTCTGTACTTTAATTTTGTTGGAATTAGAGTACTGTTAATGGTCTTTTAAATGCCTGCAGGGTATTATGGTTTGGGACAAAAGCGTTCTTCCTCCAATGTACAAGCAAGAAAATCCTGTTCATTTCCTTCCGTGTCCCTCCTGGCGCTGTGCCGTTCTCCGTGGAGGCTCAGAGCAGACAGCTGCTTCCCACCAGCAAGCCCATGCCACGGCGATCTCACTTCTGCACTCAGGAACACTGAACGTCATGGACTTCCACTTGTTCACTTCATAGTTCTGTGGATTTTTCTCGATTCTTATGATCTAAAGTTGGACAATAAAGGCAACCACAGCAGAGAGAAAGAAGCAACGTGGCTGATAAGCTTATGCACGTTCCTTGTGATTTTTAACTTCCAAAACACAGCAAGAACACCAAAGCTGAGAAAGACCTCCTAGCCATCCCCCTAATTACCATGGAGGAAAATTGAGAGAGCAGAAATACCAGGTAGATACACAGCTAGACAGTGGTAATATGGGGATTCTTTTATATCCCTTAACTCCTTGGTCTATCGCCTTTAAACACAATTTATCATTTTTTCTAATAAGATTAGCTCGGTTCATGGCTTTCTGCACCTGGAAGGTTCTCACTGGAGTGGGGGATTGTGGCCCACAGTGTCCCACCATCTGTGTGCTGGCAGGTGGCCCAGATCTGTTAGGATCCTTTGGATTCTCTCAGCAGAAACTGTGAAGCTGTCAGGTTTCTCTCTTTGCAGTACTCCTAGAAGCTTCATATGTCACAGAGGTAACGGTGAATGTCCTCTTTAGCTATAGTTTCCTATGTTCATAATAGGTACTTACCTGTAATTTGTCCTGACACCATGAAAATAACAAAGTATATACTTATGGGTGAGTGATTGACCTAGTATAACTTACAGAGTCTGTATAACTCATAGTCTGTATAATTTACACAGTAGTCTATAGTTCATATAGACTGTGTGTATGATACTATTAAACACCCACATCTACACGCATACATGCACACTCATACTCCACTAAACGCAGATATGAGATTAGAATCTTTCTCCAAGTGGGAGCTCAAAAAAAGTGCCCAGCCATTCATGAGGAGTAAATGGCTTTCATAGCAATACCTACTTTCCATTTTATTACTCATGAAAACTTAGCATGCAAGTTGTATATGAAAGTGAGGAAAATATTTGATGTCTCCTGAAGGCAGTGCGTATCCATAATCTAGTGTGACAGTTTTCGAGCTTGCCGGATCCACACAGCCGTGAGGCTCATCTTCCCAGCTCACACAGCACCTCCTTGGTCCAACCCTTGAGTGACCTCACTGGAGCATCCGGTTCACTCCCTTTCCTGTCTGTGGGCTCTGCTGCCATGCTGGCTTCAGGAATGTTTTCCAGAAGTTTCTGTGGTAGTATTGGGCAATCCCAGTGATTCCAATTTCTTGGACATTTCAGGGGACTCAATGAATACCTCGCTAAGTGTAGTAGAAAGATAATTCATTGTAGGGTGTCTTCTTTTTTTACACAAATTTATGATTTGGTCACCTGGATAAAGAATGTGACAGTTGGAAACTGTATTGTGAACAAATGGCAAGCCCTTTGCAGCTTGTAAGTGAGAAATGGTCAGGAAGGATCTGTGGAGGAAGCGGCTAGATCAAGGCTACGGGGGTGGCTAGGAAGGAGCGGGGCTGGGCGGGGAGGAGGCCCAGGCACCCACAGCAGGGAGTGTGTGCACAAACCCTGGAGGCTAGTCCCTGAAACAGCACCCGGCACGCGGCATCCAGCACCCGGAGGACCAGAATGAGATGGAGCTCCCAACTCGAGTTGGGACGGAAGCTGGCTGGGGAGTTTCAGATTCTCTTTTGGGCCTGTGCTCAGCAGGTGCGTCCCGTGAGTCCAGAGATAAGAGGTGCTGGAATCGCAGGGCTGGCGCGGGTTGTGGGGGCCCTGCCCGGAGCCGCTCTGCCTCACCTTCCCAAGCCGGGTGAGGTGGTTGCACTTTTCTTCCCACGCTTGCATGACTTCCTGTCGGCTGGATTATTCTTTGTTTGTTCCACCTTTGAGCCTTGCGCTCTCTTATTCGACATCTCTGTTACGTGAGTGTTTTGCTCCTGCTTTGGAGAGTGTTAGGCTCTGCTGCCTCTGTCATGATGTGCAACGGACACAGCTGGAAGTGTGCAAGCCCGGATGGTGAGGCTCAGATCTTCCTTGCCGCCTGTACCTTGGCAGTGCCATGCAGAGCAGGGACCCTCAGAGACAGCCTGAGACCCCTGAGCCTCTCCCGGAGGCCGGGCTGCTTCTCCGCTGTGTTCCAGCAGCTGGGAACCGGGATGTCTCCGAGGATCCTTTTCCTCTGGCTCGCAGCATTGAGACGTCATCGGTTTCTTTTAGTGAGCGTTGTAAATCTGGTCCCCTCACTTTCATGTTTTAGAGGCTCCTGCGCTTGTAACTGTTAGCCCCCTTTAAACGGTATCTCTTTGACTTTTATATCTGTGCTACCGAGAATAGAAGTGAAAATTAAGGGTTGAAATGAAACCCATAAATCCCCAGTACTAGGGGAGCAAGGTGGTTGGCCAGGAAGTTGGCCGAGAGAGGGGTGCAGGCTGGTGGTCCCGAGGCTCATCCTGCTCTGTGCCAGGCCCTGGTGTGGTGCGCAGTGGGCACGCAGAGCGGGGCCAGGGCTGTCCCCTGTTTCCACTAGCACGTCTCCTACATGTGCTGCCTGCGCTAGGACGCCGCCTGCTCTTGCCTAATTTGCTTTGCGTTTCTCACTTAGTGCACACTGTCTTCTCTGTGACGTGTCAGTCAGCATAAACGCACTGGTAAACCTTGGAGACGGAGGGAATTTGGAGCCTACCTTCATCTAAGTCACAGTTAAGTATGAATTCGAGGTCTAGGAGAGCCCTGCAGGGGCAGGGAGAGGGACTGCTGGGTGAAGTCCTCGGAGCTAGGAAGCTGTGTGGCCGGAAGGCGGTGGGCATTCAGCTTTGGACCAGTGGGAGCTGCTAACAGACCGGCGGAAGTGGGCTGGAAGACCTTTGGGGGCCCCTGGGAAGCAGCCAGTTAGCAACTTCAATTATTTTAAATTGCTAGGCTGGAATATTAGCTCAGTGTTGGCTCTATTTTGTTCTCCAAGATTGTGTTAGTATTTGTGTATAGAATAAGATTCCCAGCTTCCTTTCGTTATGCTGTTGTACATTGTTCTGAGCTCTACTGTTATTCGCATAAGCACTGCAGCCTGCGCATCCCTGTTCACTTTCAGTTGGGACATCTGGGTCCATATTTTTGCTTTGAACCTGCTTAGGTCTTCATGCATCAGGTATGCATTTCATAGATGTCATGTAGTGGGGTCCTGCCTTTTTATTCTGTCTGACAATCTTTGCCATTTAATTGGAATATTTACACCATGTACTTTAACGTGACTATCGGCGGATTTGGATGAAAGGCTTTTGTCTTACTCCTCTTTATTTTCTGTTCTGTTTCCTTTTATGGGGGTGGAATTTGAGTTTGTTCTGTGTTCCTCTGGCCCTTTTGGCTCTGTGTGCTGTGGTAGTTTCAGGGTGGCTTGTGGTTTATGGTGCGCATCTTTAACTTAGCACAAGCTGGATTCAAGTGCTATTTTACTGCCTCAGATATAATATAGGGACTGTATAAAAATACACTTCCATTTTTCCCCTCCTAGATCTTGGCCCATTATAGGCATGCATTTTGTTTTATGCATGTTATGAACCTTACAAGCACATTGTGATTATTTTTATTAAGCTGTTATCTCTTAAAGACATTAAATAGTTTTCTATTTATTCACTTGGTTGCCTTTTCTGGTACTCTCCCTTCCTTTGTGTGGATTCTGTTTCCTTCTGATGGCACTCAATTTGTGCCTGAATGATTTCTTATCAAGTTTCTCGTAGCGCGGGTCTGAAGGCTCTTATTTATGGAACAGGCTTTGCTGGGTGTAGAATTTGATGGACACTTTTCTCTCAGTGTCTTGAAAATATTGTGCCATCTTTTCATCTGCATTATTTTTGGTATAGAGCATCACCTGCCATCCACATCTTGGTCCCATTCTGTTCATGGTATTGTGTCGTCCTGTGTCCTTACATCTTTATCACGGGGAGCTCGGCTATAGTACGCTTTGATTTTGTTTTGGTCATGATTCTTATGCTTGGAGTTTTTGTGTTTCCTTGCTCGTGGCTTCCTGTATTTTCCTGCCTCCTCTCCTGCGTGATGTCATGGACACCACAATGTTCTGTTCATTCTTCCCCATTTTTTCCATGTTCTATTTTAAATAGTTCACTTGCTTTCTTTCTCTCATCAAATCTTCATCAGAAATAGCTAATTTGCCATTTATCTCATTGAGTTTCCTTTTCGTCTCACGCATTATAATTTTTATTTCTCAACATTTCCTTGGAGGCGCTTTTCTATCTTTCATAGCTCTCCTCAGCATGTGCATATTTTCTGTAGCTTCTTGAGAATATATAATGAAGTTAAAACTGTTCCAGTGTTCTAATTTGCTAATGACTTCTGTCATTTTCTAATTGATTTAAAATGTTTCTTAACTGTTGTAATACTGACATTTTGGCAGGAATAATTTTTTCTTGTGCATTGTAGAATATTCACCAAAATTTCTGACCTCTACACACTATACCCAGTAACATCTTTAGTCATGACAATTAAGAATTTCTCCAGACGTTGACTAATGTTCCCAGCATGGAGGTGATGTCCAATTAACCTCAGTAGAGAATTACTAGTGGAAAGTGACGATTGATTTTTCTCCTTGTTATGGGTTATATTTTCCTGCTTCTTTACATGGCAAACAATTTTTATTGAATGACAGATATTGTTCATCTTATCTTATTGCTCACTGGATAGTTGCAATTCTTAAAATAAAGAGTTGAATTATTTTAGCTATCAGTATTTATTACAAAGTATTTATTTATTTATTTATTTGGTACAGGGCCTCACTATGCAGCTCTGACTCATAATGATCCTGCTGTCTCACCCTCCCCAGTGCTGGGATTGTGGGTGTTTGTCCCCACACCTGGTTTTGGCAGCCAGCTTGGAACAGTGCCAGCACAGTGTGTGGTACCAGGGATTACACCCAGGTCCCTGTGCTTGCTGGACAGGCACTTAGACCACTGAGCTATACAGTGACTTAGGGATGCGTTTGTCACCTTCCTATGCCTGACACAACGTATCTGGCACCTTCAACACGCTGAGCGGTATTCTCATGTGTGGTTGGCTGGCTCCAGGCAGGAACCGGATGCGGGGAGGACACATCAGGGGAAAGCTACCCAGGAGGGAGCTGGGAGGCGGGCAGGGTACCGGAGAGAAGAAGCAAAGAACCACTCAGGTACTCCGGGTCATTCTTCCGTGATCCACCTAGACACACTCACAAGCGTCCCCTGCTGGGGCAGCTCCAGCACTCAGCCAAGTTCGCAGTTCAGCCTGGTTGTCACAAGAGTGTTTGTCGAAGGGTAATTTTGGCCTACAAAGCTGAAACACAGCTTTTCTGGGGTATTATACCAGGTATCCCATGATTTATGAAGGTGACCGCTCTGGTTGTTGGAAGCAGTAACGTTTTATTTGTTTTTTTTTTTACTTTTATTTTTTGTATTTTAGGGTGTTCAGGTCTCACTACTAGATCAAACTTGCAGTGATCTGCCTGTTCACAGCCTCCCAAGAGCTGAGATTACAGGTGTGCACTACCACGCCCAGTTTCAATTGCTGTCTCAGTGTGCGCCGGGGTGAGGCTGGCATGGCAGGTCCAGGGATGGAACCACCCCCAGCCCCTGTGCCTACTTGCAGGTGCTTTAATCTTCTGAGCTATTTGGCCAGCCCTGTGGTAACTATTATTAGCCCTGTGTGAACTTCTGGAATTGTTCTCTCTCACTCTTTCAAGTGTTCTTTTTTCTTGACCTGGGTTCTTTTCACATATGCATACTGATTAATACTTAGCTAAAGACTTGAGCTGGATCCTTTATATGCATCTGGATTTCTCTGTACTTGGGCGTACCATGTCTTGCCATCTCTCGCTACCTTTGCCAGCTCAGACACCTTGGCAAACCCTGGCTGCCTTTGCCTGAACAGAAGAAAGCTCACAGGCTTTACGCGAGCTCCATTTTCTTGTTTGCATGTGTCCTAAGAATGAATTTTATGTAGTGTTCTGGGGAAATGTTACAGCTTAGCTCATGTATGTCCTGTCCTTTCCCTTCATTGTCTGATGTAGTTATTGTTTTACATATATCTCGCTTTTCTGGAGTTTTCATGTGGGAAGACAAATCCAGTCTCTTCCGTGTGGTTTTGAAGTCAGACTAATGCCTGACAAGACCAAAGCCCGGGCAACCTGCATGTCCAAGGCTTGCTCAACCCTTAGCAGCAAGGCTGTCCTCAGAGCCCATTTCTTTCTTCCAGGTTGGGGCTTCTCATTCACATCACTGCCACCTCCAAAGGTAATGATCGGGCCCCTGGCTCTTCAAAGACAAGATTTAAAGCTTAAAGAGACACTTCGACCCTTAGTTGTTCAACACTTTCTTGTTGTATGTGGGTTGTGATTCTTAGAAAGATGATGTAGGCACCGATATTTTATGCAGGCACTTGTTTAAGTTTTACTACCTTGTGTTGTTTCAGTTTGCTGAGATAGGTACTGGGATTTGCTGTTCTGGAAAAACATTCCAGTTTGGCTTAAATTGTCGGGCGAGGTTCTGTTCATCTTTCTTCTTAGCAACCTGGATACTAAAACCTGAGTAAAAATGACAAGGGCAGAGACTGCAGCATTCAAGAAAGTATGCCCAGCTAGTGGGCTTAGGTGCTGCTGTAGTGAGATTGTACCTTGTCTACAAATACTTTCCACACCATGCCCAGTGACAGTACCACTGGCATGTTTGGTTTGATGCATAGAGGTTCTGTCTGTAGGCTTCCGTAGGCAAAGGCAGAGACCGTGGTTGAAAGACAGCTCTCCCAGGGCTGGCGACCTAGAAGGCGCTTTGTGCATGTCAGTGCCTTGCTCCCAGGCCATGTCCCCCTGCGTGAGGCACTGCCGTGTGCCTTGCTTCTGCCCTGGCCCACCTTGCTCCAGCCTTGCAGACTGCCTGCGCCTGGATCCTTGCATAGGCCCTTCTCACCACAGAGCCCGCTGTTCCTCTCTGTGTGTGACTCCCTTCTTCACCTCTGGCCTATATGCCCAGCCCCTCCTCTCAGAAGATGCCCTCCAGATTCTGTCATCATCTCTGCGTGCTCCCTTCATTGTGCCTGGCAACTGCAGGCTTGGAATTGGTGCATCTGTGAGCTGCTCCTCTGCACGTCTTCCGCTCTCC
>PVKN010042046.1:0-10450 GCA_004027915.1 Capromys pilorides
ATATATATATATATATATATATATATATATATCAGATATATATCAGGAAGAGGAAAAATGCTTCCTAGAAAAGCAATTAAGTTGCTTTTGAAATGCAGCTGAGTGACAGCCCCAGTGTCTGTTACTACAGGAGCTACTGGTCCTGGTGTCGCTTGAAATTTTTTGCATGTTACACTCACTAGGAATGGAAATTATTCAGTCTTCTTTCACCCCTCGATACAACACAAACAATAAGCTAAAGTCATCTAATTTCTAAACTCCTGACTCTCTAACAACTGACGGCATCGGAAGATGTGACTTATTCAGCGCTGTATGGATAAGTAGCCAGGAATGTCTCCAGGTAAGTTTAAACAATAAACATTCAAAAATACTCAAGTTCCATCATATGAATTAATTTAGATGGTAAAAGATTCCAATTAAGAATCCATGAAAGCCCATGGCATTCTTTCTATAAAGACAATTCCAATAACACTCCATTAGGATTTCCCCTGTTAAATCAACTTTGCAGACTTCTAATGGATTTCTTAATTAGACTTGTCATTAACAGGAATATGAAATGAACTAAAAGCAGCACCAACAGCCACTTGTAATAAACAAAACATGAAAAGCAAGATTTATGCCCCTTCCTTTTCCCCACCCAATTCAAACTTTTAATAACTTGACAAATGTATTGCAAAGAATTATTCAGCAGTCAAGGAGGAAGAAGCAACTGCACCTGTCTGTGTGAAGAAGGCGGTGCCACTCTGAGAGTGCATCTCGGTGGCCAAGTTGCTGCCCCATTCTTCTGCCCAAGAGGCTGCCTGCCTCCATGGAACTTCCTCCTAAAGTGGCTGTTGCCTAGGAACGTCCACTTTGCATCCACATCTGCAGAGGCGTGCTTTCTTCTTTGTGAAGAGAAAGACACTGAGTCAAAGGAGAACAGAGTAATTGCAAACCCAAGACTCCTGAGTGAATGGCGTCTTTCCTCTGAACAAGCAGAAAGCCCTGAAGCCTGGACCCTGACCTTTAACGTATGCCACCTTATGCAAAAGACATGCCCCTCATTTTTTATTCTTGTGGTATTTATATATAATTTGAAGCAATCAATAAGAATGTCATAGATGAAAGACTAGGCAAAAGAGCAAAGGCAACCTTATTAAAATAAATGTCCTGACAGGGTGGTGTCTCCAAATCCCACAGCCTCACTTGACACTGGTGCTGGGACAGTCTTCTCCTGGAATCACAGCACAGCAGATCCAGACAGGAAAATGGTCTCGCTTTCCTAGAGTCCAGGCCACGCCCTCACCCTTTCAGTCAGCGTGGACTGCGGCAATGCCAGGGGCACAGGGAGCCCGTGCCACGGCACCATTCAGGTCACCTCATATGCTGCCTGATGAGACCCTGGAGAAGTTCGGTGCTTTCCCACATACCCACAAGGTGGACTTGCTGCGATGGGTCGGCTTCCAGAGGGGACCAGGAGTGCTGTGCCCATGAAATGTGCATGAGATTGTGCTGGGATGAAAAGTGAGGACAAAGGAATCATGGGTGGGAAGTGACCTGGACGCCAGGACTTGAGATTGGCCCCAGAGAGCTTGCATACAGAGGACACCGCACCAAGCTGACCCCGAGCCCTAAGTAAATGACGTAAGAGAACCGAGAGAAAGGAGAAGAGCACCCAAGTTCTGGCCACAGGCGTGAGGTGTGAGCCCAGCACCAGAGAGGAATGCAAGCAGGTGTGAAAATAAGGACTTGGATGCAAATATTCTCAGCTGCCCAACCCATGCTAGCCCAGTGGCAGGAGCAGCTCACACACCCTCTTGGGTGAGTGGATGCTTTAGCAGAGTGTCGCCAGGCTACCACAGAGGTGAGCTTGGAGCCAGTCTTCAGAGTGAAAGGAGCCAGACGCCCGAGCACGTAGGACCATTTATAGGAAATGTGCAGAATTTCCCACAAATGGGTGGCCCCGTGGACATCACATGCAGACTGAGGTCACAGGAAGCTAGGAAGGTGGGGCGTGCTTGGGCGCGTCAGCCCTCTCAGCACTCTGAGGTTGAGTGAGACGGAGTCCAAACGTGTTCTGGCCACTTCAGAGCAGACTTCTCCCCGACATCCGCAAAGGAGACGGATTTTAATATCAGTATTTCCATGCAGTAGAATTTATCTATATTTCATTTTTTATATATGGTTTGTTCTGAAATCTGAAGCCATACATTTTCATTAATATGCATATTAATTGAAAATGAAAGCTGCACTCAAGCTATTCTACAGACAGAAGCAGGAAGAGACACAGAGAGCTCTATGTGGCTACGCAAAATGTGAAGAGTAAGAGGGCAGTGTTTCACTTCAAAGTCTTCTTAGAAAATCTACCAGCTAACGTATGTCTGCTCTAAGATGCCCTCCCCTCCCCTGCTCGTGGGAGACTGTGGCTTGCGCCGCTCAACTCCACTAGCGCTTCGCAAGCCCTCCTTCTTCCCGCCCGAAGGGGAGCTCTGCTGTTCACAGTTCTCGACATCTCTGGCTGCGATTCTGGCTACCTTGGCAAATCGCATTGTTCAGCTGCTCATATTTCTTCTCTAAAGAGCCATAATGCACTCGAATACGAGCCTCATATGAAAACACCCTCTGTGCATTCTGAGCAACAATAAGACCAATGAACAGGCACATGGATGGTCCATTGGGAAACCAGACCCTTGCATTTTGAGTAAAGAAGAGCATGCTGAAAACAAGAGTGACTCTCATGGCCACAGGGTCCACATGGAGCAGCAATGTCGTGAAGCTTGTGACCTCAAGACACTCGTATTTTGGCTACCATTGGGGAAACTTACTTTTGTAGATCATATACATGATATATATTTATATGTATTTCATATATATCATATATATGATGAGCTTTAGCTTTTTCTACTTAAATTTCCATTCAGAAGTGGAGAAAAATATAGAAATGAAATACTATCCATTTAGTATTGAAATATCTGTGTGGATAAACTTTTGTATTGTTGCATACATTTATTTTTCAAAATCTAACAGTTGAGTGAGATCACATTTCTGTCATTAGTGCAAAATAACCTAAAAGTTGGAATATTAAAAAAGTATTTAGATTCTAAATATGTCATGATGCACTGTGCTGCCTGCACCAATGGCAGGACTGGAGTGTGTGCTGTTAGCTTGCTAAGATCATGCTGTACACAGGGCAGTCAAAGGCTGGAGAACTACCCTAAACAAACTATCTCAGTCCCTGGCGTAAAGCCGGTGGGCTGACATGTTTTTGGCTAAATGGCTTCAAAGTGTTCCAATGTGTACTTTAGGACATCCGAAGAGGAAACGGCATTTGGACTTCCCCAAGTCATTTAGGGACAACGGGCGTCTAGGATATGTTCCCATGTCTCTATTCCCAGTTCAGAGACAACTGCCTTTCAAATTAGCACAACCTTAAATGAGAGATGTGTTCTCTATCCAAAATGAAGAAAAGCAGCAATTTTGCATAAACTTTTCCAGTGGAATAAACAAAATTATATCTCTGAGGCAAAACAGAAGCATGAACAATTTGCAGCATCAGAATCCCCATTTCCACTCAGTCATTTGCCGCCACGCTGGACCAGTCTGGTACCTAACTGTGTGCATTTGGGGCTAAGCGCCAGCAAGCCTCCCCAGATACTAGACAGCAGTGACCCTTCCATGACCGCTGGTTCCATGACAACCTCTCTAGAGCAGCTTTTTCCTTTTGTCTCAGATCCAAGAGGAAATGATCGCTGACACCAACCACTTCCGTGTGCCAGGAGTTTGCCCCCTGCCTTGAAGGAGAATAAACCACACGACACTTAGAAGTAGCAATGAGACCCGCTCGCAGAAGGTGGTGGACGGGAGCCCTGCCCCAGTCTCCTTTCAGACAGGGCCTGGGGATCCAATCAGCTGCTGGAGGCTGCCTGGGAGCAGCGAAGGATCTCGCGAGAATCACCTGTGAGAGCGAACAGCGTGCAGCGCCTGCAGGAAGGGTCCTTTTGGTCGAATAGCATCCCCTCCAAAGAACATGTTGGAGCGTATGCAGAGGCCTGTCTAGAACAGGACTTTGCAGACAGAATCCAGGCAAAGCCTTACGCGCTCCTCTAGCATGATGGGGACCCCTCTAGGAGGAGGAGGAGGAGAGTGCAAGGCAGCCCAGAGGAAGCTGATGGGAAGACCACGGAAACAAAGTACAGGGTTGCCTGGGGAGCTTTCAAGTGGCATGCGGTTCTAGCAACACCGGAATCTTGGTTTTCCTGCCTACAAAAGTTAGGGCGAATTAATGTCTGGTTTTGGTTTGTTTGTCTGGCCACTGAGACTGGCGCCTTCATAACCAGATACCACTCTCACCCTCGCCAACATTTTTTCTTTGATTTCGTTTTGAAATAGGATCTCACCAACTCGCTAAGTTGCCCAGGCTGAGCTCAAAATTCTCATCGTCCAGCTTTATCATCAAGGAACGGCCAGGAATGTTGGGGTTGCAGTGTATACCACGATGTCTAGATGTCCAGTTTATTAGCATAGCCTCAGGATCCCTATGCAGGCAAGGATGCATAAGCTCAGAGTGTAGGGCCTCAGGAAAACCTTTCCTGAAGAAAGGGTGCCGCGGGCTGGCCCAAGGGACACAGGGTTCCCACAGGTCACGCTGGAGGTCAGGACCTTTCCAGGCAGAAAGCAACATCTTCAGAAAGGATATCCTATCCTCAGAGAAGAGATGTGGAGTAAAGGTTGCCAAGAGACAAGGGGAGTGAGGTATTCTGCAGGTACCATAGAGGCCAGTGCAGTCACAGAGGCAGGCTGGACTCTATACAGGACTCTCTTCCTGGCCTTCTTCCCTCCAGGACAAGTTCTGATGAATGTGACCATCCCTAGAACTGATGTTCCCAAGGATGAATCATGGCTGTATGGTAATCACTGTGCTTGCCTTCACCTACACAAAACAAGGCCATCTTCACCAGGGTGTGTGCAGCCCTCAGTGGGGCAGGTGCAACATTTTCCCTTTCCCAACAATGGCCCTGGGTCCTGCCTTCCCTTGGGGTTCCAGTCAAGGACCCAGCCACAGTGTGGACAGCACTTGTCTAGGGCCTCCTAGGCCACCATACCTGAGGCCACACTGTGGCTTCTCCTGTGTGGCTGCTCCATAGTTTGTACTCCTCACAGACCCCTGCTCTATAGTGTGCACAAAGCACGGGGCCAAAGCCAGGCGTGCTCTGCTCCAGAACTGCCCACACCACTCTCCTCAGTGGCCTCTCAGGTCCTAAGTGGTCAAGATACAATGGCCTGAACTATTGCCTTTTAATCGAGGCTCAGCTCTCCCTAGTACTTCATTCATCTGTAGATTCATGTTCTCCATGGACCTTTCTGTTTGTGCTTTCAGGGAACGATAGAATTCTGTGCCTAACCTCAAGGATTCCTGGTACAAATCAATCACCCTTCGCTACCAGGCCACTTTAATTATTTTTAGAGGAATACTTTGGTTTGTAAACCCTTCTGTTCATGAGCAACTTGGTTCATAAACAGAAGTGTTGGGCAAAGTTTTGCTTGCATTTGTGAACTCAACATCGTACCAAGAACCTGTTTGGAGACATCTCCCCAAGCATCATGGGATGGATTAAGTTCATGAACAAAAATACCACTGCATGCTGGGCGCTCTCTCTCTCTCTCTCTCTCTCTCTCTCTCTCTCTCTCTCTCTCCCTCTGTCTCTGTCTCTGTCTCTGTCTCTCTCTCCCGCCCTTCCTTCAAAACACAAATAAAATTCCAAAGACTAGTAATGAGTTTGAAGAATAAGTCTTGCCCCACAGACGTGGTGCACAAAGAAAGCGTCCTTGGCAGTACAGAGCGCATGCGCTGTGTGATAGCCGACCTCTGGACCCAGCGCACACACTGCTTGCTGGTACTTACAGCACGTCCCAAAGCGCTCAACGCGAGTGGACGCTACAGTGATAAGAGGTTCTCACGGTCTCAGAAGGAAATGCGCTAGAGCAGCTTGCTGAGAGCCACGGGCAGCCCTGGCTCACCAAGCTCCGTGCAAAACTTCACCATGAAGGAGGCACTAAGGCTCTGGCTTTCGCGGACGTCCTGCGTGTCTCTGGGTGACCCTGTAGGGACTCTCACTTGAAGTTGGCGTTTCAGAAGGCCAAGGACCATCTACATTCTAGAAACTGTCATTTGGTCTGATGTTTCTTCAGACAGTCATGTTAATAAATCGTCGATTTTATGGATATTTCAACAGCACATAATTCCAGTCCGGATGTTGCTTCTTTTGATGTCATTCGCTCTACAGAGAATTTTGTAGATTTTCCTTCCTGCAATACGTTCATGCCTCTGCGTCTGTCTGGTTACTGTCTCATTTAGATTCAGTGCCAGTGCCTGAACCTGCTCTTAAGCTGAGATCCTTCCTCTACCTTCAGACCTTTGATGGAGGCATTCATATTGAGCTGATTCTGCCTCCTGCTTAGCACAGATCCTAGTCAACCACTTAACATCGCTTTGAGCTTTCCAACTGTTCTAAATACCTATCAACAAACTTCAAGTTTCTGTCAGCACTAACACACTGAGACAACCCCCCATGCTCTAACTCGCTCTCCCCATCACAGCCAGGGCTGCTGTAATGTTGCCTTCTGGTTCCTTATTGATAGCAGTGTTCAAAAATCAGTACCTAGAGTTCCAGCACTTTGTCAAGCCTCTTCTTAAAGTTTCCAGGTTCTTAGTTATTCCTGTTTCTCATCACTTTCTAAATAAGTGACCAGACTTCCTTAGGTATTTATTTGGTTAAGACTAGGGCATGCTAAGGATAGGCAAGAATGGATTTTTTGTCTCAGAATGGACAGACAGGAGCCTCTGCGATCATACCATAGGGCCTGACCCGAAGGTCAAGGATAAAATTCAAACTTCCTGGTCTGGAACCGAACGTTTGCTATAAGCGGAGACTGTCTCAGTATCTCAGGCTGTATAACAAATGTTCTTCGTGATTTCTTCTTGGACCCTTTATCTTATTCTTTCAGCCCACACACCCTGCTGCATCAGTCCGCGCAGGCACCTCACAGGTTCTGAGCCTCATACGCATCACTTTCTGTCTCGCAACACACTGCTGCTCCCTGGTGCCCCTGCCCTCCTGTGGTCACCATCCGCAGGGCGCTACTTCCTGCCGGTTCTAACTCTTGGTGCTTCATGTCTGAAGTGTTTGCTCATACTCTGGCTTGAGCACTGATGAGGAGGTCTCCTCCATGAGTACATTAAGAGCTGCTGAGCGCTTGAGTCCTTTATTTACGTAACACTCCCAATTTCTGTACAGCCCCATTTATTAGTGTCACATTAAGGGAGGGCCACATTTACTTGTGCTCTTGGTTTCAGTCTTGTGAGCTCCTTGAGAACCATGCCCATCTTTTGAGCATCCTGGACAGGATGGCAGGGTATGTTAAAAGCAAAACACAATCAAAACCCTGAGCTCTCCTTTCTGCCTAGGAGTAGGGTAGGCACAGAAATGAACACCTGAGTCTTGCGAGTGTAATTCGTATGCGTGGAGGTAAATGCGTGCCTGCAAGAAGGAGCTTTATGCTGCTTCATTGGATGCATGCTGGACTGCGAACCTTCGTTACTTCTGGGGCTCCCTTTTATTCCCAGTATCTTACTAACTGTCAGGATTAGGGTCAAGGTGACTGTTAGCTAAACCAGTATAGCCCAGGGGTACATCTTAATGATTCCTAGACACACTGACTTTTCATCATGAACTATGTCATTCTTGACCTGGATGAAGCAATGTAGCACCCTGTGTACTACAACCTATCTCCATGTGCCCCCAGCAAGCCTTCTTTCTTATTCATCTTTGCTTACTCAAAGACCATGTTTCCCAAAGGTGTTGTCATGCACCAGATCACTCTGTAGCTGTTGCTTTTTCTTAGCTGAGAATAAGCAATGGACAATGAAAGATATACATACGGCCTTATTAATTGATAAAACTCACACAAGAATATGCGCCTTGGGGCAGTAGGACTTTGCTCCTAGCACGTAGGGCATTGTCTGCCACTGCACACACCCTCACCCAGTTTTCCCTGGATGGACTAATGCAAGGAAGAACAGCGTGCAGTACGTGGCATGCGTGCTTGCTGTCTAATCTCTAAATATGCCTGTGTGGCTATTTAATTAATGCCCTGGGCAAAATGTGCACTAGCAAATTAAATTACATAAGGGAAGTATACAGATTATTTAATAGAATCTTCTCTTTTACAGGCATGAGTTTAAATATCACTACAAATGATAAGGAAATTAGGAGTCTATGCCCCCATAAATACATGCGTCATGCACAGTGGATATGGGCGCCTTGTGAGCCGACCATGCAAAAACCAAAGCCTCTATTCACCCAGAAGGCCCTTCCTACCTCCTTTGTGAAAGTTTCTGGAAGGGTAGAGCCCTAGGGACTCATCATGCAGGTATTCATGGCATTGACTTTGGGCGTCCTGACAAGGAAAGGATACGTGACCAGATGGGTCATTCGGTTTTAATTCTCCATAAAGCAGGGCAAGTGTTCAGTTGTTCTTTCACCTTAGGGCATTTAAAATATGTTTGACAGAGTTACACCCCACTTTTGAAATTAAAACAAATCACTCTACCAGTGATTTACTTCTCTTCATGTAACATTAAAATATGATACAAAAGTAGGAAGCTGAATGCTTATAAACCATTAAAGTATCTTCTTCTTAAATGCTCTGAAAATTCTCTGGTGAATCAATGTGTTAAAAGTGAAATGTGGAGTCCTTCCTTTAGGAGCCTCTGTTCTCATCCACACAAGCAGTTGGGTTTTCCGCAGCATCATTAGACAACAAAAGAAAACATGGGGCCAGGAAGATAGCTCCGTGGCACAAGTGCCTGCCTGGCAAGTGCAAGGTCATGAGTTTGAACCCTGGTCCCACAAAACAAAATTGAAAAAAAAACATAAAGCTAGATTAGTATGCTGGAGTGTAAAAGGCTTAAATCAATAGCTTCCATCATTACCAGTTTTGCCAGTAACCCACTGTGATTATGGAACATTGGACTATGTGTACAACTACTTTCTCTTAGTTCAATGAGAAGAAATTCTTTTTGTACCAATAATGATTAAAAAAATTATCATGTCTTCACCCTGTGCTCTGTATAACTACTAGGAGGACAATATGCATTGTATCAAACACTGGAAATGTGCTACTAACATGTTTTGAAACTGTCACATTGTTATTTCTTATTAAATGTAATAAAAAAAAGATGAAAAAGAAAAGAGAAGACCTCAGAGACAAGGTAAGAGGATGGAAAGAGCTCGCAGAGGACATTCTGCTCACTGCTTAAAGCTGAAAGGTATTCCTTGGCTTGGGAGAGCGGGACCGCATTCCCACATTGTCCCACAAAGCCGCTTTATCACACACAAGGATCTGCATGTAACTGATACACGTCGCATTTCAAAAATAACACTCATGTGTTATACTGCCTTAAGAAACTGGCAAAAATAATGGTTTGCAACGTGGTCTCAATTTCGTAGGCTATGGTCATGGTGTCCACAACCCTTGATGTTAGCTACACTGGGAACTGTAATGCACTGGGAATTTAGCTCTGTGGTAAGCTAAATTTTATAAAATACATAATCACATACTATATTTACACAGTCTGCCAAAACATGTCTACATACTTCAGTAGCTTCTCAACCTCTGGAACCCAGTGGGCACCGTCCAGAGCCCTTCTTGTCACCGTAGAGGCCAATGGTAACTTGTACTAAGCTCATGATGTCTCCCTAAATTTATTATTTAAATATGAACTCAAGGTTTTCTTTTCCTGATGTGTATATTTGCTAGCAGGCTCTGTATATAAATAACAAGAGACCCTTTGCATATAAAGATTGATGTTTGAAAAAAATCTTCTATTTTGCTTGTATGTTTATTATTGTCTTTATACAAGTTCTATTATTTGAAATGTATTTGCAAATTCTATAGTTGGGTTTTCTTAACGTTGGAGCTCAACTGTCACAGCAATTAAAAACCTTGAAGCAAAACACTCCCTGATTTATTTGACAAATTAATAGGAATAAAAGTTTAAGAGCTTCGTTAGTTTTCATTAATCTTTTCAGTACACTTAAAGCAAATCATTACAATGTCACTAACTTCATGTGGAGTGGAATCACAGGGGTTTTACGTACTAGGAGGTGGGACATGAGCAGTCCAAGCTGTGATAGGTGGCCTGGCCTCTTCGCTAATGGCTCTGTGGCTCTGAGTTCTGCTAAGACCTCAGTGTGGCCTTGTCCTTCTGTTCTCATGCAAGTGCACAATGGAATCCACAGCAACTTCAAAAGTGGGCATGCATGCAAACATGACTAGGCGACTGTCTGCCTGTGCCCACGTTTCAGGGCCACATATGGAGCTGCTTGGGCACTGAGGATCTGAGTCTCCCCCTATATCAGAGGAGTAAATCACCCTCTGCCTGCCTGCTGCCCTGCAGACACATGGCACA
>PVKN010042047.1:0-10455 GCA_004027915.1 Capromys pilorides
GGACTGCTGGGCATTTCGATGGACATCCAAACTGGCCCCTGATGAACCACAGCTCCCCCAAGGACGCTTTTGCAAAGTTTTTGTCTGTTCATTTTTGTCAGTGTTAACTAAAAAGGCAAGCTAAAATTGAATCATGTTCCAGGGTCAGTGATGAAAAATACCAGCGTTTCCAGAGCTTGGTTGCATCTCCGTTGGTGGCACACTAGGGAGGCTGCAGAGCAAGACTTCCCTGGCGTCGTGGACTTGTCACGGAGGTCACTTACCACAGTGCTGGGGCTCCCACGCTGGTTTCCTTGTTCACTTTGACAACCACTGACAATGTTCAGGAAAGGCCACCGAGGCGCAGATTCTTGTGAAGAGTTAGAAGATCTGGCTGCATATTGTCAGTTCCGCCTGGCGATGGCTGGATGGAGCCGAGGTGGTTGCAGCCCTGGGCTGCTGCCTCCTCCTCCTAGACTTCTTGTTAGGGCTCCTTCACATCTGCCCAGAGCTGGGTTCTCTGCAGGCATCTGATGTCGTGATCCTGTCCTCGATCATCAAGCACTGTCATTACTGGCCGGTCCTTTGGCTCCTGCAGATCTCCGTCCCAGTCTTTACAGTAACACTATCTTCCTAGAGGTCCAAAAAAGAATTATTAAAACAGCCTTGAGAAATCAATTTTATTTTAGTTTTTACTCACAATTATGCTAGATTTTGCCATTTGCACCATCTTCTTTAGAAATGTGTGACGTCAGCCATATTGGTGTGCTGGACAGTGCGGAGTGTGAGGGGGCTGAGTAAGTACAGGCTGGTCAGTGGCGTTCTTCTCTGTGGAACACAGATGGGCTAACCCGGCGGAAGTCAGGCTCCATGCATGTGCAGTTCATGTGAATCCATGTCTGGCTGTCCTCTGGGCTCCCGGCTCCTACACTGGTGGGACTTCGATGTGTTGGTTTTTCTCTCGAGACCTAGCCGACCTGCACTGTCTTGCTGGCTTCCACCTCTCTGGCAATGTGTCACAGTTACTGATTAGATTTCAGTGCGTGCGTGTGGGGCTGTGTGAACCCCACAGGTGGGCGACTCTCTGGGGAAGGAGCCAGCTTAGCACTATTTACTTTCCATGACATAGCAAGCAGCAAAGCTCCAAGTTGCTGCGCCCTGTTTCAGGATACATGTTAGGACTGGATGTAGGTGTACTAAACTTAGTTGAATTCTTCTGCCATTTTAGGGGGCCAGGCATGCACAACTTCTCTTCTTACCCCCACTGTGGTAGAGTTGCTCCGCTGTACCTCAGCTGGAGGCACGTGAGCCCCTGTCCCACACACTGTGAGCGTGAAAGTTTCCTGCTGGCCAGCATCACTCTATCAATTAACCGAACCTTACGACGTTGCTTGATATTCAGGGTAGGAAGCCGCCCCTATGTTGTGCTTTCGCTTCAGGAGTGCTTCTATTTCCCCAATACCTAGTCTATTTTTTCTTTTGTCATTAGTGTCTATTAATTTTACAAAAGGTTGAGTCTCAGTCTTTGCGATGCACTCTGATCATGTCCACTCACCTACTACCTAATGTTGACATTTACAATTTAAGTTCAAATGTCCAAGGTCAGCATATGCAAAAAGAAGTCAGCTCAAGCTTTGAATCCTCTGACCTGTGGTCAGGTTCAAGGCCAGCAGTCACGTTCCAGTCCATGTGTATAGTGCGTCCTTCCCTGGCGAGGTTTTCTTTAATTTCTCCCAGAAATACCACTAGATTTTTAGTATAGAAGCCTTCTAATCCATCCTTATACTTATTATGTAAGCATTAATATAGTTGATGCTATTGAAGAGATTATTTCAGTAGCTTATTCTGTTAATATTGAACTGCCAAAATGCAACAATTTGCTAGACTTACCAGTTATGATAATTTATCTACAGATACTTAGGTTGTGGTATGTAAGTAGTGACAGTTTTATAACTGCAATAACATTTCTTCTTCTCACTATACAGTACTAGTTGGAATTTCTAATATGATGTAAAATTAAGTGATGATAGCATATAACCTTATTTTTTCATTGATCTATCTCAGCGTAAAAGAATTCAATATTTCATGTTAAGTACAATTTTCTTAAAAATGCTCTTTAAAATATAAAAGCATTTCTACCTTTAATGTGTGCAGTTCTTATAAATGGATATTGAATTCTATCAAAAGCCATTTGGCATTCCTTCATGTGGCCATATTAACTTTATACTTTCTCTGTTAATGGTGTGGAGTGCATCGGCTTTGGAATGTTCAAATCTGCATGCTTGGGGTATACCCAAAATGTAAATATTGTAACCCTAGTGTTGTTCATAGGGCCAGCCCTCCACACCCATGGGTTATGTATCTGAGCAGTTAAATGTCTACAGATCAAAGCTATCAGAAAATAACAATTTACTTCTAAAATGAATATACAATTTTTTTTTTTGGCAAGCTCAGTGCACCCTGAGGGCAGAGCTGGTGTGACGTGCAGTGCTGGGGATTGAACCTTGACCCCCTGCATTTGCCTAAGCTTGTCTCAGCAGGCGCTTTAGACCACTGAGCTATCTTGCTGGCCTAAACATGCACTACTTTTCTTGTCATTGTTCTATGAAACAGGGCAATAGCTGCTTACATCATATTCTCCTCATACTAGATGTTGGGAGCAATCTGGGGGCACCAGTGGGATGCAGGAAGAGTGCACAGCTCCCCCACAGAGCTGTCGTTTGATGTGAGTCTGGGTGCTCAAGGGCCTTGGCGTCTGCAGGGCCTGGAGCTCACCCAGGCAGACTGCAGCTTGTGTGACCCCTGTCAGCATCTTGGTCAGAGCTGGAGCTGGCAGAGGAGGCTCTGCCCTGTGTGGCACTGAGTCCTTTTCCCCTTGTGTGTGGCTTCCCTTTCAAGTGCACGCCAGCGTCGCAGTCCTGTTGGAAGTGCCCTGGGTGCAGGTTCCGCTCCTCTTAATTTCCTAGAGTTGATGCTGCGCAAGCTAAGTTTTCCTGCTTCCGCCCACACCTCTGTCCATTGTAATATATCACACATCAGCGTGTGTGCTTTGTAGTGTCCTTTCTCCTCAGTGCCTTGGAGAGGGTGTAGTGACGCTGCCCTCTAAATCTTATTTTTAAAAATTAAAAAGCACTTTTATTAGTTCATTTCCAGTGCATGATGACATTTACTACTGGCAATTTGGACATGTACCTGACATATCTTAGTTCGTTTTCTTCCCTCCACCTGCTTTTATTTTGCCAGCGTTGGATTCGTTCCTCTTATAGTACCCTAAAAAGTTAATTATCACATATACAGATTAAAAACCAGCTGTCCTCCTTCTAAATATCATCCCCAAAGAGCTAAAGACGCCGTCCCTCAGTCACATATGCATATCGTGTTTACAGCGTCACATAAACGTGTCACTTTTAAATATTTCCTAATTTTATTGTGATTTTTATACTGGACATGAATTATTTATATGTTTAAATGTATTTGTGAATCTCTAGATGTTTGGAGATACTGTAGTAAAGTTTTAAACTTACTCGTAGTTTAATTCTGTGTTGCAAGCCCTCTGCGTTGTCTTTTCAAATATTGCTCTGCTCGTCTCAGGCATTTTTCCCTTGAGCTGCAGCTGCGCGCGCAGCGGGCCCTTTTGCTGTCTGAGGGTCCTTGGCGCCTCTTGCCTCTCGCGCCTGCTCCGTGTGCATTGTCGTCGGCTGACCTTGAGTTCGCTGGTTCTTTCTTCAGGTACGTCTAACCTGCTGACCCGTGGATCCACGGAGTGCCCAATTTTGGCTATTTCATTCCACTATTTCTTTAGACTTCCTAGGTTGTGTTCTACCATTTCCATTTCTTTTCTAAAATCTCCACAGTTTATTTTTTGTGTTTATATAGAGCAAGGGTGCTGGCTTTAGAGTCTGTGCAGGGTAAGATTTTAGTCTACAGACCTAAGGGCCCGCCTTTCCTGGCTTTCGTGTCTGCCGATTTCCATTCACATCTCCACACACACGCTGGCGCTGAGTTTTGAACCCGGTTTTGTGTGTGGCATTGCATGAAGAAGCCGCCCGGTGCCTGGGCAGGTGCCATCTCTGGCCCCGCGAGCTTGAGTTTGCTTCTCGGAGCCTCAGCAATCCTAGCGAGGGAGCCAGGTGCTCTCCCAGGTCGCCTGCGTGCGATTCCCGCGCCTGCACGGCCCAGATCGGGGCTGCCGTCTTGTGGGGACAGGGTGCGCTTCTGGTTCACCTCTATTCCTAGCTGTGGCCCGAGCGTCGCAGTGCGTGGGCAGGTAGGCTCCCCGAGGACCCCGTGCCCGCACCGGCTTGTCCAGAGCTGTGCCCCTTGTGCGGCTCTCAGCCATTTGCGCCACACCGTCAGTGCCATCCCCGACGCCAGCATCCCAGGCAGCCTGCCTCTGCGGATCGCCATAGTTTCTGCTATGTGCTTTTTAAAAAAGGTCTTCCAAGCCATTAATTATATTTTAAAAAATCTTTTGCCCAAGGCTTTTAGCTTCCCTGAAGCAGAGAGTTGGCTCCTTTTCCCACCATGATGAGAATTAAACTTTCAAAGCCTTTCCCTTATGTTGGTTATAGTTTATTAAAATGAATGCTAATGACAAAAACTTTATATGAATCTCAGCACTTATGTTGATATATATGTATGTTCAAGTATCAGATTAATCCCCTTCTTAAGCGAAACTGTTTCATTGCTTTTCTCTGGAAAAAAAAAAAAAAACAAACCAAAACAAAAAAACCTTTTTCAGGTGATAATTTTTTTTTCTCTCCCAAACTGAAATAAGCTCAGTTACCTACCCATCTAATAGATCTCGAGAACTACAACTGCAGTTCTAGCTGCCTTTTTAAAAGCTTTGCCTCAAAAGCTCTAGCCTAGATGGATTTCCGATGCCCTTTTAAGGACTACCTAGTGGCCTTGGAATGGCAGCTGGTCACTGAAGTTACACCCACTCTCTTCTCTTTGGGGAACACCTTGTTTGTCTTATAACTTTGACATTTACACTTAAAAATGTTGTTGTCATCTCATTAAGATGAAAATCCGCAACGGAAAATGACTCAGGATTCTGGGAGGGCTGCCCTCCCTCCCCGCCCGTCCTGTGCTGCTCTGGTGGTGGTTAGGGAAGTCAGAGCGGTGTCCGAGGGCCTCTCCTCCCCTGCACCCACACCGCTCTCACCAATTCTGCCTTCTGTGCAGATTTGTGAATCTGAAGCTGTATTTAAAATTAGAGGGTTGTGAAAGTTCCAGCGAGTATCTGAAATGGATGTCAAGAGCCCAGTGTGTTTCATTTTAATTAGTAAAAAGAATGTGTTTTCCTCGCTTCATTTTTGAAATCTGACCAGTATTTGCAAGAAAATGGTGAACCTGGGGTAGATGGAATATATTGAATAAATGAGCTTACGAATGGAAAATTTTATGAGGAGCCCTCTCTGAATCAGCTTGGTAAGCCAATTGCACAGGGTCCTTCGTTAACGTGCGTGGCTCTACCCAGAAACATTTCAGCTTTTGCTCTGTGATATGTCAAAGAAGGAAAGAAGTGACAACAGCAACACATGTAGATTGATGCTGGCCAGTCACAATATTCTGAGGCTGGGAACCGAAAGGAAATTTGTAAATAGATTTAGGTAATTTATTTAAAATTCTTTACTAGAGTGGTACAGTAAAATTGTTGCGAATTTATTGAGTCATTTCATTTAATTTCTGCTTTTTGTGTTATTGCATTTTTTTTTAATAGAAAGCTTAGCAAAGGTCTTAGAGAATAGAGTTCAGGGTTCAGTGAATTTTTTGATTAGTTGCTGTTCAAGCTTATAATCTTTTTAATGTTGATGGAAACAAAAAGCTGACATTCACTTGATTAACTACTAATAGATACCAAACATAATTAAATTTTCTTTTTGATGGTGAGACAGTAAGTGTGGTGGTCGCTAATGGTGGTCACTTAGAACATTGGAATTTTGTGTGTTTGGAAAGTGCAGCCAATAGAAATGATTCCTGTTATGTGTCATATCAGCTTTTTTTCTTGTAATATGGCTTTGCCCCATAGGGGTGTAGAATAATGGTGTGATAGCGTGCAAATGACGGCTAATAGAGCCAGTGGATGGGGGGTTGAGAATGAACTTGTTTGTTATGATGTTAGGAGGTAAAATGCTCATGTTCTGACAAGGACAAGGGAGTCAAACTAAAATGTCTGTATGTATCTAAGACAAGATCTGCACCATTTGATATGTTAGTGTTAGAGTGACCGCATTTCTGGCTTGTGAAGTGATTGAGACTTCCAATCACTTGGAAGGGGGGAGCTATGGCAGCACTTCCCTGGAATAGCTTACAAGCTGCATCTAATCTCTCCTTGGGGGGGGGGGAATTTTAATTGTGTACTGCTCCCCAAATATGGTTAAATTTGGCTCCCAGATCTTCTTGAATTTGGTATTCATCTTTCTGGTGAGCTTGCAGTTTTCTTATGCGTATTATAATTATTTTTGATGTGAAGAAATAACAAAGTCCTTTGATAATTTCGCAACCAGGGATTAACATCTTGGTTTGAGAGAACTTCATTGCAAATAGAAAACTTCAGTGGAAGCATCTGAGTTCGGCTCTCTGGGTTGGCCATAGTAATCGTAATGCTGGTGATGGGCTGACAGGCTGCTCGCTTGCTGTGTGTCAGGCACAGGGAGGCATAGATGTGTAGATAGGCTGCGGGTCACTGTTAATGGGCACTGAATTCCATGAGTTTGAACAGTATTAAGAAGTGATCACTTTTTGCATACCTGTGGACATGATTTCAAAAGACTTTTTGTAGTTTGACTTTTCTGATAAAGACATCACAAAGAGACAAGGAGACTGCAGGCCTTTCCCGAGTCTTTCCCAGCGCTCTCTGCAACTGGTTTATTGACCACTCCCTTCAGTCTTTCATCTGCGCCTCTTGCTTCATGATTTCTGTCATCTTCTTCCAGGCCCATGTGTGCTAAGAGGTCCTCCCTGTGTGACTGTTGTGGATTTTTTTTTTAGCAAAGCCAACATGGAACAAAGGAAGCAAATAACCATCTTGGCTTCCACATGGGCCTCTATGTTGGTCTGCCATTTTCTGGCCGTGGAGCACATTTTGTCAGGGGCAAGATCCCTGCCATGGAAGTTAGGCAGGCAGGTTTTGCCCTGTACATCTTCAGTAATTAGCCTGAGTTTTCTAAAGCCAACTTCATCATTCTATGGATCAGTGAGGCTGACGTCAAGCACACGGCCTGTGAACCCGTCGGGTGCAGTTTCGGTTCCTCGAGTTCTGGTGGCAAGTGTTTCTCTAGTGTTTCCTGTGTTGAACACAGCCAGTGCCTTCACACCCTATAGTCTTGTAGGAGCTGGACCAGCCACCTTCTGCCTGGCTCCTTTTGTGTCACCTTCCATGAAGCATTTGCTCTTGCTTAGCACCACAGTGCTGCTGGAGCAAAAATGCTGAGACCCCCGAGTATGAACTGGGAAGCCTCGTGGAGCTTCAGGGTGAAGGGAGCAGCTCTGGAAGAGCTGCTGGGATGAGACCGGTGCCACAGTGGTGCGTGCTGATGGGCACGAACCATCAGCCCAAGAGTCTGTTAAAATCCAGGCTTTTAATAGTGATGAGTAAAACCCTATTTGTGAAAACAGAAAAGCTTTTAGCATCTCATTAAATCTCTGTGGATAGCAAGTACTGGAGCTGAAATTGTGAAGCTTTCAAGGCTTTTCATGGCATCACAGGATGGTGTATGATGTGGCCAGCTTTTTAGTCAACTAAAAAAATACTCCTTTTCCTCTCTATGTCTTGACAGACAGGGAGGAGAGACCCAAGTGACTAGGGTTCTGCTTTTATTTTCTTCTTTTATGGCCGTGCAGTGTAGTAACCAAGAACACATGCTTTGGGTGTCGTCCTAGCCCAAGCAAACATGGTAACTTCATTTGGGGTTTGCAGCCTTAGTTTCTTCCCCTGTGAAATGGGGAAGCAGGGATCCTGAAGTTTGATTTGCACAGCGAGAGTGTGTGACAGGGACACCCCAAGGTTCCAGCATCCAGGTATCTCCTACCATGCTCACTGGCTCAGACTGCGAACTCAGTTCTGTGGGACTGTGGGAAGGCACAAGGGTCTGAATTTCTGTGTTGCTGACGAATTTCCAGAAGCTTCAGAAGCCGCTGGTCCTGGAACCCAGTCTGAGGAGCCAGGCTCACCTTGGTTGGCCTATTGGTCCTCAGCAGCCCTGCTGGCCATTCACAGTGGTGTCTGTGGGCAGGGAAATGACTGCCGAGGGTGATCTGACTTTCCAGGGCAGAAGAAGCATCGTCTTTAAGGTCTCAGTGTACTAGGAAGTATCTCATTAAAAGTTGCAGCTTATGACCTTCATGTAAATATACTGAGTTCTCAGGTAAATGACCATATATCTTAGAAATCACACACATTGCTATGCATCTAAAATACGCTAAACTAGAAGGACCAGAGTCCTATGCCAAGCCATTCTGCTTGACATGAATAATACAGTCACGACTGCTGAGAAACCCACACTACTACCAAGATGGAGTGTCTGAAACAGAAGCAAGCGGAGAACACTCAGGTCCTGCGCATGCCTGTGCTCCTGCTGACTGTGATGTCGGAAAATGCAAACATCTGGAAGTGTCTTTGTCCCTTTCTCTTAAATTGTTTCAGTGAAGAAAGGAATAATAACACACTTATGGGACTCTAGAAGTTCTGTCCATGGCCTGTAGAGTCAACAGTAAAATTTCAGGGCTCAAGTCATGACTTGCTTCGCTGGCCGGGGTTATCGCACTCAGAGCTCTGGAAGGCGTTGTTGGCTCCTGGCGCTGCCTGCCGTCTGCTCAGGTAATGGCTACTTTTGCTTCTTCCTGCCACCCTGTAATGTGGCAGATCCAGATGCCACTGACATCTCGTGAATTCACCACGTTCTACAAACTGTTGTTCCAATGCATCCCATCTTGCAGACCCAGGTAACCTACTGTAATGCAACAGAAGAGGACCAACAATTCAGGTGAGATTCCATCTTTTTGACCTGCAAACGAATTTGAATATACAAGGAAGAGACAGAAATGTGGCCAAGTTTTCATTCTGCTTCCCCTGCGGTAACTACTTCCCCTCCATGAGCAGCCTGCTCGCGCTGTACGTTGCTAACTCAAGGAACGGCCTGAAGGACTGCATTTATTTGTGGGGCATTAAGTTTACAAGAAAGTGGTATAAAGTTGCATTCAGCCATTAGCTGAGGGGAGAAAAAGCTCTGTGTTTTACATCAGCGACTCCAGAAAGGGCGACATATTTAGGTACCTCTGTGTGAGGTGATTATATAATTGCTCTGTGTCTTTTCATATTGTGACTGGTGGGGAAGGCTTCAAACGTTTATGTAAATGTACTGTTGCTGCCTGACTCTCCTCTGGCTCTCTGTCAGCCAGGGCCAGCAGGGTGAAGCCTCCTATGGGGCTGCAGTCACTCACCCATGGCAGTCCCTGTCTGTGGATGGTGGTGGGCAGCCCGACTGCCCTCCAGGAGCAGCACCTAATCAGGACCTCCAGATGACCTCCTAGCAGGCCGAGCCCTGCGGGCAGGACGGGCCCTGCAGCTGCTTCTGTGCCCAGGCTCGGTGCTTGGCAGTCGCCTTCTGCACATGGCAGGTGAAGGCCTGGCCTCCGGGCTGCTTCCCTGAGACACCTAGAAGACATTCAGCATGCTCCTCTCAAGCACTGATGTTTTCTTTTTCCTCTCATTTTATCCTAAAAAGGTATCAGACTCGGAAGACAAATGTCTCTTTACCTCCACAAGGAGGTAATCATGAGCCAACCTCAGATTGTACAGGCCAAGGGTTGGCGCTCAGCTGTCTCTAGAAAGGTCCCTGCTCAGCTCTCTGCCAAATGCGGGAGCTGCGAACCTGGCTCTGAGGCTTCCTGTGTGTTGCTGCTTGCCGTCATTTGTTTACCTAGGTCTCCGAGTTAAAGGAAGGAGTTAAGCCCTGCCTGAAAGTAGATTTAAAAAATACCATAAAAGGAAAAAATCAGGCCTATCAAATCCATGTGCAGAGTGCAGCAACCAGGACTTGCTCCTAGGCCTGCCATGCCAGCCCCGTGGGGCACACTGAGATGGCAATTGAGACTGGGCAAATACAGAAAAGAAAAAGAAAAGAAAAGAGAAAAAAATCCACGTGCATTGCAAAATCTAATGGTAAACCATCCTATCTTGAACCACTCAAATTTTAAGTCAGCCATAAGTAGTCAACTGTTGGAAGCCGACTTCCCATTTGGCAAAAGGTGGGTTCAAAACCTCCTAGCTAGCAGGAAGCCCACCGAATCCAGCTGTTCATTTAAGCGTTAGACACCAGCTCTCCCAGGGCTTCTCCTCCTTGTGTAGCGCATGTGGTAAGACTCTGAATTATAAGAGGGAAGGACCACTTTCTCTCTGCCAGGGTTTTATAGTATGTACAATTCTAATGTGTTTCCCTAGTGGCAGATCTAGGCATGTTTGAGGAAGAA
>PVKN010042048.1:0-10450 GCA_004027915.1 Capromys pilorides
TCTCTTTTATTATTTAGATCTTTGATTTGTTAAGCAAGTTGAAATGAGTTTTCCAAATTGGTGTTTAAATATTTAACTCAGGTCATCTGATCTACACTGAATTTCCTGAGCTTATCTTAGAGTTACAATAGCAACCCAGTGTTATTCTCTGAAAACAAGACATTAAGGACTTGAGCCAGAACTACAGTTGATGGAGATATCTCTGAAAGAGGAAGTTGATGAGAATACAGATGACCTAGATATGACCAGTGCTTGACAGAATTAGATAAGCATCAACCTGCATAGAGTATCTGTGGTGTTCTGTTAGAGCTGAGACCCAAGAGATGCACCTGACAGTCATTTTCCCCTGTGTTAGCTGGAGGGGAGACATGGCTTGGTTGGTGGTCGTTGTGCCCCTCTTGCTCACCTCCTTTTCTTCCTCCTGATCCACACCTCAACACACACAATGGACTGGGACAACTTATTTCAGTGTCCTCCCTGGCTCTCAAATCACCATGCTCTACTCCAACATGAGTGCAGCAAAGAAGGGAATGCAGTGGCCCTCTGCCACTTCCATCACTTCAGGCCATGTGTTTCCTTTTTGAAGAAAGGAGGGGCACCCCTGTACTGGCTAATATCAGAAAGGTAGTATCTGGGCCCCTTAATTTCATAGCCAACATTTATAGCAAGCTTTTACACCTGCCCCTCCCTGAAACAGGCCTGCTGCTACTCTATAGGCAGCACTCCCCAGCTGCTTCTTGAGTTTTAGTGTAGGAGGATTCCATCCTATGTACTGACTTCCTGGGCTGCAGTACAGGACTTGTTATAATAAAGACCTACACTGACATGCCTGTGAATATCCATGTGATGTATTTCTTAGATAATGTGGATTCCTAAAGTGCTATAAATATTTAGAATCTTCACCTGAGTAGTGTGGACAAAGTGGTTGTTTCTAAAGAAAGAACAATAAATACTCAGAGATGTTAACACTGAAACAATCCAGTGACTTGCTGCTGATGAACTGGATGGTGACAGCTGGCAACAGCCATGACCAGCAGTTGGCTGTGCCCATTGTCATCATCCAGCACTCTCTGGTGATGTGAGAATGACCACCACAGCTGCATTTTGACATTTCATGATTTCCATCTGAATCAAGCAAAAGATCTCTAAGTTGGTTGGCTTCATAACTACTTCAGCATGCCTTCCCTACTGACATTTTTCTGTTTTCCACCTGAGGAATTAATTCGTGATGTTAGGATAATTATTCTGAGTTACACAGCTCTGGGGATGCCTTTCTTCTATTTGGCAATCATATCAGATTAGAGATTTGCTCCTAATCTGATGGGGCCTTCCACTCTCTTTGTGAACCGACTGACCTTGCTCATAACATCCTGAGCACTTGAGATGGTGCTGGTCTTCTAGGTCCTTGCACTTCTCTCATGGGCAGTTGTGTGTTTTTTAAAAGCCTATTACTTTCATCACTGTTATTATATACTTAATTTCTATATAATATCACATAAGGATATGCCAAGGCAAAGACACAGCAGCATTCCTGGAAATGCTGGGTTGCCTAAGCTTTGGAAAGGCTCGGTAAGATGAATTGCGCCCCAAATATTGTTGTATAGCATTTGGCATAAATAAGACAATTATAAAGATGAAGTGAGAAGGACATTATGGAAGCATAGTTCTCATTTCAGTTTGCTTTATAAGTGTTCTTCACATAGCATTTCACATAAAAATTCAAAACTGAAAGTACACAATGCAATACAGATTCATTTACGTAAAAAAATCAACAAAGAACATGGACTATTCAGAAAGCCATGTGCCAAGAAATGGTCTAGGCTGAAAATCCAAAAGTTAGTGAAAGAATCCCCATTTATGTGTTTTAAATTGAAACAAAACATTTAAAGCTTGCATTGATAATTCTCTATAATTTTCACTTTGACAAGTATTTTTTAATCAACCAATTAAAAAAAGAAATCTCCACTTCCTCTCTCCAGAGGCAACATCTGCCACTTTGTGTTAGTCAGGTTTGGGTTGGTGCGCCAGAATATCCAAGAAAACAACTTAACGGACGAAAAGGTTTATTCTGGTTTCTGATTTCAGTCAGTGATTGGTCGGCTCCATTACATTGGGCTTGAAGTAAGGCAGAACATCACGGAAGAAAGCTGCTTATCTAATGGAGGCTAGGACACAGAAAGGGAGAGAGAGGGGAGGGGAGGGGAGAAGGAGGAAGAAGGAGGGGGAGGGGAGAGGAGAGTTATTGTTTTCCTTTTTCCTCTTTTGCTCCATCTGGGCTCCCATCAGTTTAGATGGTGCTGCCCATATATGCAAGATGGGTTTCCACTTGCCAATATCTCCAGAAATACTCTCATAGACACACATGAAGTGTGTTCCATGAATCTTCTAGGCATCACTTAATCCAATCAAGTTGACAATAAAGATTTTTTTCAACTTTCTTTATGTTATGGCCAGCTCAGCTTGCTCTGGGGGTGGGGCTGGGTGCAGCATGTGGTGTCGGAGATCAAATTGCTGTCCCTGTGGTTGCCTAAGTTTGCCTAAGCAGGAGCTTTAGAACGCTGAAGCATCTCCCCAGCCCTGACAACCAAGATTAAGTGCCATATACTCTTGCTCTCTAAAATACCCTCCCTGAATAGAAAGATGGGTCTTTTGCAAAAAAGGAAGGGGACCAAGATGAGGAAGGAAGAGGTGGAGGTGAAAGGAACCAAGATGGGTTATATGCACGGGCCAAGTCCCCACAGGAGTGCAACCACTGTGTGCTGGAAACGGGTCCTAATAAAAACAAAAATCAAATGCTTCCTCCTCAACTCTCTAGATGCACTTCCTCATAGTGCTTTCCTGTCTTTCTCCCTCTTTTGCCTCTCTGTCTCTCGTTATCTTATTTTCTAAGTGCAAGTCCTAGGACTCCATCACAAGTGCTACCTCCCCAAGCAGCTTTTCCAGACATAGGCAGGAACTGTCCTGTGTACCCACTTTGTGTTAAGGAATTAACTCAGTGTGTGTGTGTGTGTGTGTGTGTGTGTGTGTGTGTGTGTGTGACATTATTTGTGTTGTATTTTAATGATTTATCTAACACTTTTCTTTTGGTCTCTTTGAAGTCATGTTTCTAATGACTGTCATTTTGTTTTTGAGAATGGGTTATATATCCCTATTTCTTTATATGTTGCATTTTTTTTTATTATATCCCAGACGCTCCAAACGTTATGCTGTGGTGGCTCTGGATTGTGGATTGCATGTAGTGGTCCACCCACAAAGCCTCCTGAGGTCACAGGTATGGCTTTTTCAGCAGTGGCTGGGTCTAGAGCCTGTGAGGCTGGCAACAAGGATGTGTGATTACTGAGTTAATCTACTGGTTGGGTTGGCACAGCTCCGGGAAGGACTAAGGTGCCCCACCCTGGTGGCAAGTGCTGCCTGCCCTAAGAGCAGGTAGGTGTACAAGGGACAGGAAAAGAGTCCCTGCTTGTTGTTCATTGCTTGCCACTTAGCCCTTGCAGCTAGCTGACTTCTGCCTGCCATGAACTGCTTCTCCTCTGCACACCCCTCTGCCGTGTCACTGTACCTTGGAGCCAGGCAACTGGGAACTGAATCTCCTACAAACTGTGAGCTAAATAAACCTCTCCTTTAAGTGTTGCTGGAATATTTCGTCTCAGGACGAGAATATTCTTCCAAAGTGTGTTTATCTTACTGGACTCGGCACATCATTTACTTACCTAGATTCAAGTATGAACTTTTTTTGTAAATGGCAATGGAAATCTCTCTTCATTTTATTCTTTGTTAGTGTGGTCTGACTGTAATTTGCCCAACACATGCATTGCTCAAGGATCAGATAGACATTTATGCAAAATTTACGCACAGAATTTGAGCTCTTTCTTTCATATTCTATTCCCCCTCACTCACTAAGGAATTTCAGTTAGAGCTTTTGCTGCTTTACTCCCTCTTGACATTTAAGTCTAAAAGCCATACAGAGAGGGAACTTGTCCAGGGCTGTTTTTACTGTCTAATGTCAAATCCTCTTTGGAATCATGTCTGTTCAGCATCTATAACAAAATATCATCAATGGAGTAGCCTATCAAAGCTAGAACTTCAGAGCTTTTGGATTAGCTCAGTAGTCTAAGTGCCTGCATGGGCAATCCCAGTCAGGCACAGGGGACGGTGGTTTGATTCTTTTCAAAACTAGAACTTCATTCTTTATAGTTCTGGAACCTGGAAGTCTGAGAAGTTGGCCCAAGTAGTATCTGGTGAGAGTCAGCTCCCTTGTTCTTGATGGCAACTGCACCTATCTCCTCACTCAGTAGAAGGACAAGAGATTTCTTTCGGGCCTATTTTTAAGGGGACCAGTGCTATGCATGAGGATTCTGCCCCCACGTCCTGAGCACATTCTTACCCCAATATCATCACATTTTTTTATTAGGTTTCAACATATAAATGCGAGGCATACATTTAGAGGGTTGCAGCTCAGTTTCTTCATGTACTCAGTATTAGCTTTGTTTTTCAATTTTAACCAGAGCTCATTGTTGATATCCACAAGAGGACTGCTCTGCACGGAGATTACACATCCTACAGGAAGCAGTGGCATCTCATTATCTTTGCATCTCTGTGTCCAAACAATGTCTGACACACTGTGTTAGTCCACAGGAAACATCTTGTTTTTCATGAAATTAAATAGAACGGCATTGTTACAATGCACAAATAAGTTAAAGGAAAGGGAGAAGAATGGCTTATTCCTATAGCTCATGTTGATTTTTTGAAATCACGAACACTTTCAGAGACATAAATAATGTGATAAAGAAGACTAGAATAAAATCAGTAAGCTCCTGTGCATGGCAGGACTGGTCCCAAAAAGGGACTCAGGATGGCAGCACCTGTGAGTCAAGAAGCATCCGCAGGACTTTCAGCCTGTCCTGAAGTGCACGCTTCCCCAGGCCAATCCTGGATACAGACTTTACCCCCTGAGTTTCCTGGACTTTGACATTAAGCTTGGAGAAATTCCCTTGAAAAGTCTGTCAGCTTAAAGAAGAGCAGAGTCAAACTGGCTAGAAGACTATGAACAGAGTAGTGTAGTAAACAGCAGTTACTCACAAGGGAGGCCTTGCAAGGGTGCAGGGGCTGGGGCTGGCCCTCCTCTCACTTATTACTTCCACTAATGACCAGAAAGTGGTGTAAACAGCTTGCTAATGAAGCGCCAGCCAGGCCTGCCAGGGGAGACACCTTGACCTGGAAGGAGGAGTTTATAAACCGAGTGAACACAGCAAGGTTAAGACACTGGACAGGAAAACTCAAGAGATGGGATTCAGCAGGGAAGGAATACTGTAACTGCCAAGAGAAGAAGAATCAGACATATAGCTTTCTGATGACAAGGAACAGAGGAAACATGAAAGTAATGCACATTGAGAAAGAGTCTAGAAATGTATGCCAAGAAGGCAATCGGCAGGGGCAGGCCTGGCATGATGCTCCTGAACCTTGATTCCCTACCTTTATCACTTTACAGACTATAAATGTCACCGAGATTGGGGCTAGGGGGTTCCTCTAGGGCTCCAGAGCACAGACAGCTCTGCTCCCTGGTACACCAGGAATGACTCCCACTACTACCAAGTGCTGCTGGCTTTGCAATTCAGGATTAGCTTGCTGAAGCTCCTTCATGAATGAATGATGTCCTAGGTAGGTGGGCAGGTGGGTAGGACAGCATGATGCCACTACTCCATTGAAAAAGTTACCTTCCAGGGTAGAGGCTGTAGGCCAATGGCAAAGTATATACCTAGTAAGCACAAGGTTGGGGCTTCCGCCCCCAGGGTGCCCATGCGCACACGCGTGTGCACACATACAACTTTGCACTCAGTCACTGATGCATTCAATTCATTTCACAATGTAGAGTTATCAAAAGTGATCTTGTTAACCTATCAACTCATTTATTGTGTTTCTTCTCACAAGAATACAGTGTGAGGTTCCGCTGGTGGTGGTGATTAACACCTGTGGTCCCAGCCAAGTAGGAGGTTGAGACTAGATGATCAAAAGTTAGCATGTGTAACTTGGTGAGACACTCAAAGCTGTCTCAGAACAAGTTTTTTCTGATACCAGGGATCAAACTCAGGACATTGCACATGCTGCTGACCTATATCCCTCACCCTGAAATAAATTTTTTATACCAAGGATCAAACCCAGGGATCACTGAACTATACTCCAAACCCTCTTTGTTCTTTTTATTTTGAGACAATCGCTGTTGCTTTGTGACTATTTTCTTTCCTGTCAAATGAGCTCCTAGGACAGGATTTGTTTTAATTGTTCTCCCAGCAAAAACTTATTTTCTAATTACTATGAGACAGGCACTTATAGTACATTGGATGAGGATGGTTATTGTTAAAGTGAGCATGACAGATGAGGCCCCATTCTCCTGGGACCTCAGTTTCTCTTGGGAAAGACAACCAGAAACCCTAAATAAGTCTGCCAGATCATCTCTGTTAGATCTATGTGTCTCAAAGGGAATAGGGCACATGGAATGGCTCCAGGCCCAACGAGCTGTGCGGATGTGCCACTATTCTGCATTCAGAATCCCGCTGTCCACTTGCTTGTGATGTATTCACTGAGTTCTCTGGCAGACAGTATGGTCCTCACAGGAAGAGAAAACACTCAGAAGCTAACATGTCTCAGCCACCTATGGTGAAGAATACAATTTGGAGTTTCTTTCCTAAAGAAAGAACTTGAATGTGTATGTTGTAGTTAGGCTTTACAAGGGAAAAGATTCAATATGTGACACATAATTTTTAGGATTATTTTATAATATTCACTCAAAAAGTCAAATGCAAAAGAGTGTGGGAGATCTGTCCATACACTAGAGACCCAAAGAATCCAGCAGAGGCTCTAAATCCCAAGGCAATGTTCTGCAGGAGTCCAGCTGAAGACTCAGAGCCCATGGTGGTGTCCTGCACAAGAAAAGTTGGAAGATTAGAGCCCAGGACAATGTCTCATGCAAGTCTGTGTCAAGGGTCTGCCCTGGGAAGCCCTAAAAGTCAGCGGTAGAAGCTAGAAAGTATGTGCCAGTGGGATTAAGGAGCTGAGCCAGTGGGCTGAGGAATCTGTGCTGGAGCCAGGAAGCAGTACCATGGTAAGGCCTAGAGCAACACCAGAGAACTACAGCCTCCTGGGCAGAAGTGGGGACCAAAGCTCCCTCAACAATGAGAACAGCTGAATTTGTAGTAGGAAAAGCAGTGTAAGAAGCTTCTCCAAGAGAACCAACAATGCACCATCTTCCCCTTCAATTCTCTTTTTATATTGTTGGCAGTGATCCTCAGGTGGGCCATCCACACCCAGAACTATGTTGATTCAGTTCAGCTGGATGTTAACAAGTTGGCCATTAGTTAACCTACCACACTGTACTTGACAGGGAGCTGGTGGACTCTGCCCTCAGCCAGCCGGCAGGTGCACAGCATACCTTGGAAGTCTGAGGACACACAGCTCCCAAGACAGCAAGCCGCAGCTTGCAGGAAGGTTAGGCCTCCACTTCCCACCTTCCTACCTCTGCAAACTAGTTATTAGCAATCTTACATTTTCCCTTAAGGGAATCAGTGCTAATTCATTTTGGAGCTTTTTGGGCACCAAACCATTGAGACTGCTCACAGATCCTTAACCTGAGAAGCAAAGAGGTAAAAGGGAAGGAGGATTGGAAGGAAAAGAGGAAAAGAAAGAAGAAAAAGGAGGAAGGGAGGGATAGAGGGAAATAAGAGGGAAAGAAGGAGGGAGAAAGATAGATGCTATGTTAAATACTTGATATAGAACAGCAGAAATTCACCCGGGTGAATGAATCACTGATGGGTTCTTGGGTCCTACATAGACAAAGACATACAAAGACATGCCCTTTCTGACATGTAATCATGCTCTTAGATCTTCAAAGGAAAATGCTTGGGTGCATTAGCACATTAGGGAGGGGCTTTGCTTTCTTCACTGCAATAGCCTGTGTTTTTCTCCCACCTCTTCTGGGTTTCATGGGACTTGAAGTTGAAGGGATTGAAGGTCTCCTGTGTCAGAGAAGCGGACACTTTCTCAGGCTGAAGAATAAAGGTGGGCCATGGAGATGGTATGTTACTCTCCACAGAAGACCCCTCAGTTTAACTTGACAAGTGTAGTTTCTTAATATTGTTACTGGCAGCTCCTAGAAGTTGAGGGAGATAATATCTATGCCCTTAGAAACAGCTTCTCTTTTTTGGCACATAGCCTTCCTCCCTGTAGGGATGAACCAGTCCCACAAAGAGTGTGACAATGGGGATTGACTCATCCCATTTTGGATCTCAGTATCAAGAAGTATGGCTAGGTAAGTCTCAATCTCTCAATCAGTGTTGTCTACAAAGGGGCAATGTGTGGTTCCTAAGTTAAATATCTCTTTTATCTTTCATATTATTAGGTTCTCATATATGTCATATATTCATATAAACCACCCTTCCTCTTCTCTCTACTTGCTTCCTTCATCTTCCTTATTTTTATTGAGTTAATATTTGTTCAATATTTAACCTGTGATGGACAATATCCCAAAACACTGGCAATCTAGCAGTGAGCAAACAATAATCTTGCCCTCATTATAACTATATTTAAATTAATGATATATTTCTTGTGTGTTTTGATCTTGCTCCACGTTTTGATGGTCTTCCTCTGTCACTTTGCTGAATCTAGACCTGGACACTATCCCCTTGCTATGCACTGAGCCCACCAGGTTGCGGTAGGAAGATCATCTAGGATGCCTTAGCCTCACTGGCGAGACTCAGAGGCAATCCCAGGCCTTGGGGCTCAGCTCTCTGCTTCGGTCTGGATCTTTGTATTTCCACTCCATGTGTTGAAATCCGTACCCTTACAGTGATGGAATGAGGAGTTGAGATGTGCAGAGCTGCTTAGCTCATGAGGGCAGAAGGCTCCTGAATGGGGTCAGTAACTATTAAAGGCCAGAGGCCTCTCTCTCCCCCAGTACCATGGAAGGACACAGCGAGCTGGTGCCATCTATAAGCTGAAAGTGGGCCTTTACCAGATAAGGCTCTCTTGATCTTGGTTTTTTAGCTTACATAACTGTCAGAGACAAATTTCTATTGTTTACAAAACTCCCTTGTCTGTGATATTTTACAATACCCTAAATAAACCAAGAGCCTCTCCTCCTCTACGACGTTCCTGCTGTAGGTTTTAGGTCTTGTGTGTTATTGGGTAGGCCATTTTGCCTGTTTTTCAGGTTCAGTGTCAAGAAACCCATCTGCTTTCCCACAGAAGTCACCCTCTCCACGTCCAACTTGATTAGTGACAAAAAGGACAGGACTCAGATTCCTGTCTTTTTAGGTGTGATTTCTCTTGTGGCTCAGAAGTTGGTCATGGATAAGGAGTGCTGTTCACTGGGCTCTCTCGAATCCAAGGGAAGTTTGTTTCATTCGACTCCATTCTGTACACACAGCAGACAATATTTAATACATGGCTCACGGGTAACTTTATATCCACCATCAGTCAAGGGCTGACTAATGACGATTGTAAAACAAATGACAAGAAAATCTCCCTCCTCTAGAGAACAGTAAAGCAGTTAATTTTCTGAGCCAGACATACAAGTTTAAATCTGGAAATCAAAGGCATGTTTAACAACTTGAGTGGGCGTTTTCTGTTGCTTGTTTACCCTAGATGAGGAACATTACTCAACAGTTAATGGTAGACATTAAATTGTAATTATCCATTATTTACATGTATACTTCTTTTATAAGTTAACACACAGCTTGCAATCATTGCCAATTCCAGTTTGGGGACACCCAGGATCCTTGAGGAGTTCAAAGGACATCACTATGTTTTCACTTCTTAAAACTCAGCAAATTCCAATTCACTTTATGTTGAGAAGGACAAGCTGTTCCAAAGGGCATCTTGGGAACATGCTGTTGGGATAGATTAGGAAAATGGACATCATGTTTCCAAATTAAAGGGAAACATTTTTAGTCTATAAAAGTAGGCTTGATTACCTCACCTGATCTTCATGATTAAAATCTCTAATCTTCCTACTTGTCCTTTTGGCCAAATCACACAAGGTAGCTTTTCCTTAGAAATCAGCTGTCTTGCTCAGAATAAGAGCATGAATTTATAGGCAGTGAAACTGGGTTCTACAGAGACAAGGCTGGCACTGAACTCCTAGACCTCAGGGATCCTTTTGCTTCCCCCTCTTGAGTAGCTGGGACTATGGGCTTGTGCTATCCTGCCCAGCCTTGACCATGTCATCGCTGAATTCTTTATAGTTATATAAATACTTTTCATATTTGTGCCTGTCCAATACATTTTTTAAAAAATATTGGTTTATGGCATAAAGTATTCCTTTATTTAACTCAAAGAATTAAGCATAATCTCTTTAATACTAATGTAACTTACAGGTTGCCAGATTTCAGTCCACGTTCCCAGATTTTCCCATTGATTTCACCTCTATCCTTTCTCCCCATGTCTTCATGTTCTCCTC
>PVKN010042049.1:0-10479 GCA_004027915.1 Capromys pilorides
GCATTTTGAACATTTTTTCCTCCCCTACTAATGTGGATTAGAAAATTTATCATATCTGTACCCTGTGCTCTGTATAACTACTATGAGAACAATAATCTTCAATGTATCAATTATTATGAATGCACTACTAACATGTTTTGAAACTATCATATTGTTATTTCTTATTAAAAATAAAAAATATTAAAATAGAAAAAAAAGAAGCCCTAGAAAACATGGGATCAGCATAGAAAACAGAGAGATTATCTCAGAATTGCACTATTCAGATTTGACAGTATTTCCTTAGAACTTTCCCATATATGAAACAAATTTATTCTTTTTCAAGGTTAAATATTTTTCAAACTATTTTAAGCTCTTAGTTAATAGCCACTGAAATAATACTTGCTCATCATTAATTGCTGCAGAAAAAATGTTCAAAATGCAATTTTCTTCTGGAGGCTGTCCTGTTCCAAGTTTGCTGTTTCATTTTCTGATGTCCTCCAAAAGAGAACGTGCTGCCTGGCAGACATGACAGATGAAATTCACCATTTCCTGCCAGAAATCTTAAAAGTCCTTGAACACATGATTTCGCGAAAGTAATAGCATTCTGGCTGGGGTGTCTAAGTTTCTTTAAAATGTCTACTTTAATTCTCAAAGAACTCCTTGGAGGTCATTAGATAGAAATTTTGTCATTTTTATTTCAGGTACAGCAAAACACCTTAGGTCAGGGTAATAACTCCAAGACCCTAGCCTAAGTGGGCGCTAAAACTTCAGAGTCATCAAACTGTACATGTAGCATGTTTTTCCCTGAACACACAGATGCTAATGTTTAAATTATAAATTAAACATAGCAAGACATTAATGGCAATTAATAGTGAAACAGAATAAACTCATAAATATGAGAATTCTGTCTCCCTCTTTCTGTCTCTCTCATCCCTCTCAAAATGCCTTATCATTTTGTACTTATGAGATGAGGCAGACATTATGACTTAGTGCTGAACTACCACTATCAAAGGGTTCCTTAAACACAAACACTGTAATACTGCGATCTGAAACACAAGACAGCTACTAAGTGACCAACAGGCAAGTACTGAGATACAATTCACTTCCTGAACGTATGGAATGGAATGATGCAAGAGTTTATGACATTGTTAAAACTAATGTGTGGGGCCAGAGAGATAGCTCAGTAGAATAAGTGCTTGCCTGGCAAGTGCAAGGCCCTGCGTTCAATCCCCCATACAAAAAATATATATATATATGATGTGCAATGTAAAACTCTTAAATCATTTCTGGAATTTTGCATTTAATATTTTTTTTAATTGTGGTCAAATTCAGGTAATAGAAATCAAGGAAAACAAAACGTAGATAATTTGAAATTACTTTTAAATAAGTGGACAAGGGGTATTTGATTTGTTCACATTCACATAATGTGTCTAGGTAGGAGCCAAGATTAGAAATCTGATTTTCTTAACTATCAGCTTGACACATTGTATATGAGATAGATCACACACACACACACACACACACACACACACACAGCTTGCAAGTAGTATTTGGCTTGCAGTGCTATTTCAAATACTGTTAGGCTTCTAGGAAAACTCAAAAGTAATTTCTGTTTCCTCTTTTGCACTTCAAAGTCAAAATTCTCACACCTGCTTCTTCACTGTGAAGTGTTAGACTTGTTCTTTCAAAGATAGTAGTGCCAACTGAGAAGATATGAAAGGAGAACTATGTATTTTATATGTACAGAATACTGCAGAATAAAATCCCCACTGCTGAAAACTCATAATAGCAATCTCAACAGTGCTTTGCTAAGAATTCAAATGTGTAGGAACCTCACAATTCTGCCTTCCAGCTTGGTGGACAGCCCGAAGGCTTCTCCCCTAAGCAGACTCAGTGCTCAGGTGAGCCATCAGAATTATAAGTTTCTTTGCTGGTAGGAGTATGCTGTGGTCCCACAAGATTTCTCAGACATATTCTTCTTGTTCCTCAACTCTACACGATGTTGGATTACAAGCCTACGGGTAAAACAAATTTGGTCACTGTATGCAGGGAATGAAGCAAGGAACTTCTACTCTTTGCTCTTTTCTAGGGAAAAAAAAGTCCTGCCATTCTGGAGAATCTAGTCTGGTTCATCTGACTGAAGTTCGTTTGGAAAATGGCAAGTTTATAGATCTGTCTTCTAGAACTTGATAAAATTAGCTCTTAATTTTAATATCTTAAAATTGAAGATAGTCAGCTAAATAAATTCAATGGAGCTTTAAATTCTTCGATCTCCCAGAACAGCACCTCAAATTGCAAAATTTAGCAGTGGTAAGGGACTTAGAGGTTTTCTTGTGCAACCAATCTGAAACTAGGATCCCAAGCAGTCACTTCAGGCCCAGTAATTGTGGGAAGGAGGGAAACATACACTGCGATTCACATTCCTTCTCTGTGGAAGTTTTTTAAGTGTGGAGCTCCTCATTTTATAGCTTTGGTCACACAACCACTTGATCCCAAATATGAATGTGAGATAAATTGATGAGTCTACTGCCTTGGAATTTCAAGCCAGCTCACTGAATACAAAGCTGGGATTTCTCCGCAGTATGGCATTGTTGGGTTAGGACATCCTGGAAAAGACAACCGGGCTTTATGAATGTGAGCTGCTATTGAGAGGGTAGGAGTGAAAGATTTTAAGTAAATTTTAAGATTTCACTTGTGCATTCTCATCAACAACTCACTTCAGTTGACTGTATGATTAAGAACTGCCATCAGAGTGGCTGAGAGATCATTTCTCTCTACTTGTTCATTATAAAGAAAAATTTTTTAAATGCTTATCCAAAACTAAAATGAAGGCAAAAAAATTCATTAAATAGGTTTCCTTTTCCTTATAACCTTATAAAGATTGTACCTGACTTACAAAGTGACAAATACTGTACTCAAAACGTTTTGCCATTGGCTGGTGAAATAGCTCAGCAGACCAAGAGCCTACTTAGGTAAGCACAGGGACCAGGGTTTGATCCCCAGAACTCCATGCTGTACTGGCCCTGTCCCAGGGCATGCTGAGCTGGACCAAGACTGAGAGTGGTGGCACATGACTATAATCCCAGCACTGGGGAGGCTGAAAACAGGAGGATCGCTACAAATCTGATCTGTGTAGTGAGACCCTGTACCAAATACATAAAAATAAAAATAAATACTACATGGGTAAGATTAAGACAGACAATAAAACTCAAGTTTCATATTTGATTTATGAGTAAAAGGTATATAATCCATTTTTCCTTGAAGAAAACTGTAATTGAACATTGAAAATGAAATTTGACCATTATTTCTACTTACTTTAGGATTCTTAGGTTTAAAGCATTAATTTACAAACATACACAAAGCAGGTTTTGAAAGTGTTTTGAAGCCATAAACAGATGCAACTAATGTATCATACAAATGCCAATTGCCATTATTTCTCTTTATGTTATTATAGTCCTTTTTTTCTTTCTTTTGCTCACTGCAAATTTTAAATTAAATACTAGGACATCTGGAAGACTTGTGCTTTTATTAGAGCTCTGAGAGTATACCAGAAACAGCCTGAAAACCCATAGCATATCCCTAAAAGTACATAAAATACCCCAATGTTTTAAAGACAGGTTGGCAAGAAGGGTCATACTATAAACTTATTTTATAAAATCATTTAAATTCATAAATATAAATTGCTCAGAGAAAATATTTTAAACTTTTTCTAAAGAATTTTAGCTTTCGACATCCAAAGCTTCCCAGTAAACTTTTGTTCTTGGATTTAGCTTCAGCAAATTCTCTTGGTCAGGCTCTTGTTCCCTAGACAACCAGCTAATGAAAATAGAGATGCTGAGGTTCCAGAGACGCAGCAGAGGCCAGCCTGGGAAATGGACTTCTTTCCCCCTGGGAAATGGACTTCTTTCTCTCACTTGCTCAGAACTATTCCTTGGGGATGGAAGCATCTGGCTGAACTGATTAAAGCTGCTTTTACCTGCTCACAGGCAGTTGATAATCCAATTTCTAATCTGAATCCCAGAATCTCACTGCTGCGGACAATCATGGACTATCATTCTGTGAAGAATTAGTTCATTTTTGCTTGAGAAAAGAGCTTGAAAGCTTTACAAAACCCCACTGTTTGTCTTAGAGGTCTTAAAAGAGAGCCCAGTGTGCACTGGCACCTGTGGTGTAACTTAGCCTGACAGGCTGTTAGGTCTCAAGGTCCCCCCAACTGCTGACTGGAGAACTAGCAATTTCAGGAAACAGTTGCTACAAACCTAAATGGATGTATTCTTTAAAAGCCTCGCGTGGCCTGCACAACTTCACCACCCTACATACATTAAGTATTTAAAAGGTGATACCACTGGGCTTCTGGTTTTGAGCTGTTGGAAATGTCGCTGAGAAAGAGGGTGGCTGCAGCAAAATCATGCCTGCAAATGGCAGATGTGGCCACAGCAGGCACTTCCTGAGAACCCCTGCTCATGTCTGACATGAATAAGAGAATGCAGGGTGATCCTTTCAGGAGCTTATAGGGCAATTGTCTTAATATGTTAAGCAGATGAATAGTTCACAGAGAAAACTAAAACCAGTCTGAGGCAGACATCAAATAAAACCTTGAGATTTCCCGGAAATCTCATCCATTACAAAGAATGAAACCAACAAAAAAAGTTATCAAACTCACATACATGAAATTATCATCCTAATTTTAAAAATATTTAAGCAAGGAATTTTAGTTAAAATGTTTGCTTGAAAGTACCTTGAAGGAAAGATTGAGACTGGACATGGTGGCACATGGCTGTAATCCCAGTGCTTGGGAGGCTAAAAACAGGAGGATCACTACTAGTCCGATCTGAGTACTGAGACCCTGTAGACCCTGTACTAAATACATAAAAAAGGGAGATTTTCCTTGCTTGATCTAAACGTGAGCTTTAAGTTGTTTTTTGTTTATGGTTTTTTTTTTTTCCTCTCATATGAATTTTTTTCTGTATCCTCACAGTCTAAGCAGCAAATAGAAGATCTTTTTTCGGTAATTTTTACACTATTTTTCTCCCTGGTTCTTGTGTAACTTCAAGTGTTTGAATGAAATCTCAGATGTACTTCAGTAGGTATGTCTGAGTTGGGAGAAAAACACCCCTACCTAGAGTAAAATGAGATATTCTGAGCAATTTGATCTCATGTGTCCTTTTACATCACTACTAAGCTCTCCTTTTCTGAGGTCTTATCAGCTCCTTGGCTTTTTCACAACAGACCTTCCAAAAATGCTGATATTAAAGAAGACAGAGGAGGCCGGGCAGGCTGGCACAAGGCTAGGGATGCATCTCAGTGCAAAAGTTTGAAATCCAATCCCTAAGATGAAAAAGAAAAAAAGAGAGAGAAACAGATACATGGCTTTAGAAATCTGAAGACAAATTCTAGTAACATACCAGGTAAAAGGTAAACAGCCAAAACTAACAACAAAAAATAAATCCAGTCATAGAAATAAATACTGCAGTCTGAAAAATAGAGTAAAATAATCCTTCTTTGGGGTTGGGGAGATGGCCTAGCGGCATAAGCACCTGCCTAGCAAACACAAGGTCCTGAGTTCGATCCTCAATCGCAAAAAGAAAAATAATAATAATAAAGGAGATAATAATTTATTTGTATAACTTAAAAGAAAGGCTTACTCTTTACAATAGATACTGTGAAAAGGGAATAAATCTGTTCAAAGGGGAGGGATTACTGAGATAAGGAAAAAGACAGGAGAAGGAGCAGAGATATATCTACATATGAATGCAGGATGCCTTGAATAGTTGTGCTGTGGATTTTTCCTGGTCTATGCAATGCAGCAGTTAATACTTAATTTTTTTCTTTCCTGCATTTCTTATAGTTTTTTCCCCAGTTTTCATGCATATATCTGGTAATTAAAACAACTAATTCAAAGACAACTGTATGCAATACAACAAATACTGTCAAATGCATATTATTTCATTTAGTGAAATTTGTATCATTTCTAACTTTTATTATCATTATTTTGTATTCTCTTTTTTTTCTGTATTTAGGACAGGGTCTACAGGGTTTCACTATGTAGATTGAACTTGTAGTGATTCTCCTGCTTTCAGCCTCCCAAGTTCTGGGATTACAGGCGCGCGCCGCCACACCCAGTCCTAGTCACCTTCTCAGCACACCCTACAGGCAAGGCCTGCATGGCACGTTGAGCCTGTATGCTCTTTAAAAAATATAAAAAATAATTCCTCTTGTTCATCATCTTAATCAATTAACTATGATGTTTTGTATGAATTTAGAAAGTATGCATGTGAAGACATGGACAGATATAACGATGAAAATCACTAGACAGAGTTGAGAGATGCTGGCATTTTGGTCAATGGACTAGCTATACTGAAATAGTCTTAATAAACTTCAGTGGTTGAATAGATACTAAAAAAAAAGAAGTCATGAATCGGCACTTATGTTCCTTTCCCGGAACAAACAGGCAAATGTTGGTGTCATTTATTAAGATGTGAGTCCTTGGGAAAATCCTTGACTGACTTTGTCAGATACAAAAGTTACATTTTTAGTTATATAGGTCTTCCTTTAACTTGGTCTTAACCATCCAGCGGAAAAGTATAACCACGAGGTATACAAAGTGACGCCATAGTAATATGCTGAGCTGTAAAAGACTCAAGTCAACAACTTCTGACATTGCTGGTTACGCTGATAACCCACTACCACTATGGACTATTGAACTATATTGGATTATTTTGCTGAATTCAAGTACCTACAATTTTTAGACTGGCTTCAAGTATGAAAAGGTCCTTTAAAGACTTCTCAAAATACTGCTTCACTCACTTCAGTGGAGCACCCATATCTGACAAAATAAAATAAAAAAGTGGGCTATGTTGGGAGCCAGGAATCTAGGAAATCAGTGTGTGTAGGTGGGGCTTGACCTAGTGCCTAAGGCAAACAAGCTACCTCACTGCTGAGATGAGCACCCTGTCTGGTTAAGGCCAGCTATCAGTTGCTAGGCAATCTATGTCATGAGTCACTTTCCAAAAGTGTAAATAAAAGACCATTCTGCTGTGAAAACAAACAAACAAATAAACACACACACACACACACACACACACGAGTTAGGATAGATATACAGCTACTTTCTTAGTTCATTGAGAATAAAAGTTTGTACTAATGTTGTTTAGACAAGATATCCTGTCTGCATCTTGTCCTCTGAATAACTACTATGAAAACAATAACATGCAAAGTATTAGTTATTATAACCATCATACTAACTTTCTTTGAAACTGTTTCACTGCTATTTTATCTTCTTTCTCATTAAAATGAATAAAAATATAAAATAAAATAATAAAAATTTAAGCATATCAGAAAAATTTAAAAAAAGGAAAAACCTGAGCACACATTTGAACCTTTTAATTAGACTAGATATGTTCAATTCATGCACAGTTAGTCTCTGCATAGCACTGCATAACAGTGACAGAACACTGGACAGTAGTCATAAGACCATAACTGAGCTAAAACTCTTATTTTCTCCCAATCTCTTAGCCATCATAATTATATAAGAAAACTATAACTTCCTACCTGTTAGATGTCAGATGTGCCAAGTTTATGATCTTAAAACATCAAGAAATAGAAGTCACAAACAAAAGGTGACCAGAGGAAGTTAGAAGAGTTTTAATCAAAAGTAAGGAGAAGAGCAGTTCCTGGACTTCTAGTAGGGGTCCTACGAAGGTAGTCCTGTAAGCCCTTTGTTGGGGATAATTTATACAGCAACGTCACTACCTATAATGTAGATCAAATTACAATCAACCTATAAGATTAGAAGTATAGCCACCTAGCTAATACTGATCCTACATGGAAACAGGTCATATAGCAAGGTGGTATGGAAAGAGGAAAGGAGGTTTGGGAAAGGGAAGGGGTGGGTCCAGACGCTCCACTCAACCACCTGGCTGTCTGATGCCCATCTGGGCCTTCTGGACTTAGTGGCACTAATTACAGTATAATCCCAAATTGTTGTTCACCACTCAGTGAGGCATGCAGGCCTCAAGCCTGCAACTCTAGCTATAGTCGCAATCCTTTAATTTTGTGTTGGCCTCCCGGATGGTCCAATTTCTCTCTGTATAACATCTTTCTAACTTTGCTGACTGTAATAACATTGTAGTGTCAAATTTTACTCACAAGATTGTGGTCATACTTATGTAAATAAGTGCATCACATTGTCAGTTGTATTGAAATGGAGCACATACAATTATGTAGAGAATATAGTAATTAATTATGATAATGAGCAACTGTTACTGGTTTATGAATTTATGAATTTATGCTTTCCATCATTCTTTTTTAGTGGATTCTTTCTCCTTATTATCAAATGCAGAAAGGCATGGAAAAGGTTATTATAGAGTCATAAAGAATTTGAATATTTCTCTGACAAATTTATAAGGAAGGTATCCCAAAAGAGATGGAAAAAAATGAATCCTCAGCATGGCAGAAGGAAAGCAAATAGAAAATGATTATGAGAATCAGAAGGAAGAGAGAGTTGAAGCATCAGACTTGTGGCAAATGCTGATGAGCTGACAAGAAACACAGAATGAGAAGAACCAGCCCAGGTGACTGGAAGGACAGTGCTGAGGAGGCGGCACCTGCTCAGAGCAGGAGGGTGGGAGAGGCGAGGAGGGGAGAGGGAAACACAGGAGACTCCTCAAGGGGTTATTTTACCTAACATTTTTTTTCCTGTGCAAATCATAGTGATATTCATAATTACAGATAACAGAAGGCTTTGTTTCTTAGCACTCCAAACTGTGCCATTGTTATAAAAAACCTTTGTGCTTCTTAAGAACAAGTAAAATGTCCGCTCAATTGTGGGAGCACTAACCTAATCCAAACACTATCTCCATACATGCTGTTTATGGTATTTCAAACCCAAGCAAACATAATACAAGCACATTCGAAGGAGGGAGAAGACGGGAATTCTTCAAATGCTAGGTTTCCTTAGGGAGAGCCTAACGTGGCCTATCACAAGACTAAGGCTTCATATCTGCATCCAGTTCAGTATATTTTTGTATGCAATGTATAATGTATGCAATACATTTACCCATTTCTGCATAGGTAAAAAAAAAAAAAAGTTTCAGGTATGGCTTCGCCAGCTCTGCCACTCAAGGACTCAGTGCCTCTGCAGTGCTTATCTTTCTGACATTTCATTCTGTGTATTGCTTTAGTAAGAACGCTCTTTCCAGAACAAATCCCAAGGGCAAAGTATTCAACTATTTCTGCGTATTGCTCAGTTCTTTATATTTATTGCAAATGAACATTAAAATACACCTTTGGTCCAGATGGAATGAAGAATCTGTAGGCACTTCATGATTTCTTTTTTCCTGCTCATGTCCATCTTTTACAAGCTGGCTTATCACCAGCAAGGGTTGTGTGTTCTTTACTACAGAAACTTGTCCTTTATTCATTGCTCCCTGTCTCCTTTAGTAGCCCACTAACAAGGTTTTCCAGCTGAACTACTGAGCAGCCAGGGTTTGTCTCTGCAGACCCCCATCTGTTTTCTACTCCAGTCCTCTAAACTCCCTTTTTCGTGTGAATTTGTATAGTCTGCTAGACTTTCCTCCTTCTTAAATGCATATATATATATATATATATATATATATATATATATATATATATATATATCTCCAACCAGGGATCAATCTCAGGATCTTGCATTTGCCAGAAAAAGCACTTATTCCACTGAGCTATCTCCCCAGCCCTTATAATTATTATATTTTTCTCAAGAAGATGTCCCTTGTGACAGGCTTGCTATCACACTCACAATCTTTTTTTTTTTTTCCAGCACTGGAGATTAAACTCAGGATTCTTGCGTTTTCTAGCTGCCAAGCTACCTCCCAGCTCCACAACAGTATTTTAAACCCTGGTCCACAATGGAATATTTTCATATTCTATGCATAGTTTAAAAAAAAGAATAAACAAACAAAATAACACAATTTGAAATCTATATCTAAATAAAACAAGTTTTATCATAGTAAACAACTGAATTTTGGAAGACCATACTCAAAATACATTGCAGATATTACCTGACCTTGGCTCTTTACTTTCCAATTCCTGACAGGCGATTTAAAAACTATCATCTCTAGGGGCTGGGGGTTTGATTCCCAGGTCTGCCGTGCCAGCCCCACCCCCAGGGACATTATGAGACAGCCATTGAGACAGGGCATGGTGGTGCATGCCTGTAATCCCGGCTCTTGGGAGGCTATAAACAGGAGAACCACTGCAAGTCTGATCTATTAGTGAGACCCTGAACACCCTATAAACCCTTCCCTAAAATACAAAAGTAAATAAATAAAAGTACCATTCCTATATGCCATCAAACTATTCTTAGATAAAAATAGTAGATGTGGGTATATCCACAACTGAAATGTAAATGTTAAGGTGTTATATCATGGCTAAAACTATTTACCACATAGATAAAATCTCTCATTTTCATGTGGTGAACCACTTCATAGGTTGTGTAATGGCACAGCGCTTGTCTTTTTC
>PVKN010042050.1:0-10442 GCA_004027915.1 Capromys pilorides
CTTTTTCTACCATAACCTTGAGACTTTTATTACTTGCTTTCTTCATGATAGCTATCCTTTCTGGAGTAAGATGAAATTTCAGTGTGATTTTAATTTGCGTTTCCTTAATGACCATCAATGTTAAATTTTAAAAAGTTTATTTATGAACTCTTTGTACTTCTGTTCATTTCAGCTGCCCATATTTTGACTGGGGGGTCTAATTATCAAAGTGTAATTTATTTATCTTTAAATTATTTCAATAGAAATATCATATTTTGAAGAAGTGGCTGAGTGAAAATTAGCTACAGTTTAGTTATAGCTAATCTTAAATGTCCTAATCCAGAGTACACAGCGGAAAGGTGTGTACTAGCATTTGACAGATCTTTATCAATACATCTGTTTGAAGACCTTGCCTCTGAGATTTCAAGACTTCTCCTAACTCAATCTGTAATAGTTTTTCAAATGATGTATTATCTAGTGGAAATTTTACTTTATCAGTGAAATGCACATTGTGCCAGGTATGTGCATTGGTTGCAAATATTGTGCAGTAACTGGCCCCTCCAGGCACTTCCTTGATGTAGAATTAGAGGAACCCTGGCCTGATTCTCCCCTGTGTCTTCCACTGGGTAAAATTCCTGGTCCAAGCCTGAGTACTTGATTCAAACAGAAATTCTGCAGAATGAAATTCCTGTTTCCATGTGTTTCCTCACCCCTGGTGCCTGTTTCAAACTTCTGTTGAGAGACTCTGAGGGACCCAGTTAGGACAAGGCCAACCCTCCCAAAACAGGTTTTACAGTGGTGTCATCATTTGGTCACAACTTGTTATGGTTTCCATCTTCAACGTCCTCCCAAGCTCCATTTTCCAAAATCTTGAGCAGCAGCCTGTGGTTACTGAGAGATTATGGAATTAGGAGATAGGGCCCTGTGCAAGGAACTTAGGTCACTGGGGAGTTCTTTCCAAGAGGACACTGAGGCTTTGGCCCTTCTTCTCTTCTTTTGCTTCCAGGATGCCAAGAGGGAAACAGATTTACTCTACTACATGCTCCCTGCCCCTACGTTTTGCCTTACCGTAAGCCCAAAGCAGTAACGACAGCAGACAATGGAGTGAAACCTGTGAGACTGAGCTAAAACATACCGTTCCTTCTTATAAATTGTCTATCTCAGATGTTTTGTTCCGGTGATGGAAACCTAACACATAGTTTTTTGGAAGCCCAGATAGTTCCTGACTTATCATAGGTTGTTTTTATGATTTTCTTTGCTTTATAATACTGCTACTCAAGAGAAGCAATACTTTGAATTTCGATCATTTCCTATGAAGTATAATACTCTTGTGATGGTGGGCAGCCACAGAGGACTGCTGTCTGTAGGTATCTGTGATCACCTTCTATGTGGTATTTGGTAGACAAGATGCATTAAGTGCATCTTGACTGACAATATTTTCAGTTTTATGAAAATGTTTTCAAGTTATGCGTCATGGTAAAAACTGAATTGTGACTCAAGAAGCTAAATTTGATCTGAGACCAAATTTGTGTCTTTCAGAGACCAGAAACAAAACATCCACCAGAAGGAATCTGCTAGTTGCTCAGGCCAACTTGCAACACTGGAAATATCTTGGTATTTATATTCTTTCACTCTTTTTATAAAACAAATACCCAGGTGAACTTCAGGGACTTATAACCCTGGGATTCCCAGTAGTCTGTAGATTGAACTGAGGTTGGCCCCAGGACAATCTATGTACCTTTAACTTTCTGAAATATAAAGCCCAGATCCATGATGGTAGCAGTAGTACAAATACTACAACTTTCTATGGGGAGATGAGGAGATTGTCAAATTATTACCACAACTTAACAAATTTCACTTTAAACTAATATTTAGTCATTAATATTATCTTCCTTTCTCTCCTAGTTTTTCCCATCCTTTCCCCCCATGTTTCCATTTTTCTACTTTTATAAGGCCTCTAAACTCCCATTTACTTTTTATCCATACTTTAATGGCAAAACAAAATTGCTTCCCACATATGTCCCTTAGTACCATAGATCTTATCCTTGTTATAAAAGAGAAGGGCAGGAGCCATTTCACTCATTCGTTCATTAGTCCTCAGGCAAAAAATTGAGAAATGCAGATCATTTTTCTCTCAGGGAATGTTTTTCCTTGGAGTCCACCGTGATATACTCTCATGTTGCCTCCCTTGCCTCCTGTCCCCTCTTGTAGGGCAAGAACAATCCTTTAGCAGTGTTGAGAACAGGGCAAAACAAATATGTACTGCAGGGGTGTGTTGGAGGGAGAAAGTGCTTTTCAGAGCATATTTGAGTCTGTTCCATTTCCATCAGAATGGTGTCAGCAACAGTTTTGAGCATGAAAAGAATATTTTAGATTGCATTTACATGGTTACAGATACCATCATTTTTAGAGATCTGAGTGTAAATATTTTTGAGATCTTTTACTTCATTTTATTCGTATTTTAGGGAAGGGTCTACAGGGTCAGACTACTAGATCAGACTCATAGTGATCCACCTGTTTACAGCCTCCTGAGAGTTGGGATTACAGGTGAATGCCACCACGCCCAGTCTCAGTTGCCATCTCAGCATGCTCTGGGGGCGGGGCCAGCACAGCAGGCCCAGGGATCGAATCCCTGACCCCTAGGCCTGCTTGCAGGCACTTTAATCCACTGAGCTATTTGGCCAGCCCTTGATCTTTTAACTACTATATAGAGGCTTGGCCACTTAAGTCTTGCCCTACTGTAGGTCTATGAAAAACTAATTGAGGAGACTGAAGAGATTGAGGAGATGGAGGAGTGAATGCTTCTTCCTTGACTTGTTCGGCATGCTTTAACAGTTGAATTCCTCTGCTTCCCACACTCAGTGCTGACAAGAAATTCTTACATATCTTGTGGAGTACATTATAACTTGTACTTTTATCATAGTAGCTATTTGAGGGACCTCTTAGGTTATTTTTGTCCTCCTACCTTTGCAAGATATAGGTATCATGCAACATCAAGAGGTAGTATGACTGAATGATCAAAGTGACAGGGAAGGACTCTTGATTTTGCCATTAAACTATACTTTTTGATAATTACAAACCCCTTTAAATGTTAGTCATCTTATTTGTGAAGTACTAGGATAACCATACTCACATTATATTATGGTTGTGAAATACAAATGTGATGATATACATAAAGTATCTGATAATTGTCTTAGCTACTCTTCTCTCATTGCTGGGATGAATATCCAACATGCAAGCTTAGGGAAGGAAAGGTTTATTTAGCTCATAGTTACTGGAGGTTTCACAGTTCAAAGCAGCCTGAATTACACGGCAAGACCTTGAGACACTGTGTTGCCATGTCCAAGACAATCCTCTCCATACCTCCGAGAGGCTACCAGACCTGAGGTGTCGGGGAGACTGTCAGTTTAATGGTTCATGCCTCTCTGGCCCCAACCTCAAGTCCCATCCTGGTCCTCTGGCCCTGCCTCTCGACTGCAGGCTTGACAGCCCCACAATTTACCTGAGGCTTTGGGGAGACAACTACAGATAAATCATGACAATAATATAAAAAACATATCACAATACAATAAATGTAAATTATTATCCTTATCCTCATTTAAGAGTGTAGTTTAGAAATGAGTTGTTGGAATTCAAACTCCGTCCTAATGTTCAAGTTAATGCATGATTATGCATTTTGATGAAGATAACAGCTAATCAGAACAAACATTTTATTTATTTATTTTTTTTGGAACTAACATTTTAAATGTTTTGAGTTTCAAAAATTCTTGTTGGGTGCTGTAGTAGAGAATTACACAGATTAGCTTCTTTTATAACTCTGATAACTCTACAGATTGGTAGGGTTATTATCATTATCCACACTTGGAGATGGAAAACCTGAGGCCAGTGGATGTTCATTTGCTTAGAACTCCTGCTGCTCATGCAACGGTGAACATCCTCTGCCTCAGCAGTCAGGCTTTGAGTAAGTTTTGGGGTTTTCAGGCTCTTACATGGTCTCACTTCCTGATTCTCTTGTTCTGCAGAAATCTTTGCTATGTTAGTCATGGCTTCCATCTAGCACCCAGTAAGCTAGCCTGCAAAGCTAGATAGAACATGCCTGGGTTCTTCAGCACACAGAAGGAGCTTATTCTTCTGTTATAGAAGGAAAATGGGGAATTTATGGAAGAGAGGTTTGAGCCTGTTAGGTAAGGACAGTTTTGAGTGGACATAAGCAATCAAATGACTAGATTTCTCTCTGACTTAGCTGCATGGTTGATTCTGCATTGGGAAGCAGAGGCCACAAAAAACAGTGAGACAAACTTTTCTTATTTCTTATGCCTCCATAGAAATGATCTTTTTAGAAAAACATTTTTAGTACATATTTGTCATACAGATCAGTCATGTTCATTGTAGGGAATTTGCACTTGTACCTAATAGATCTTAATTGTCCCATTCCATTCTCTTCCCCTTAATCGTTCTGCACTTTCCATTTACGAAAGCTATGTTTCCATTTTTTTTCTTCCATTTTCTCTTCCTTTATCCCCCTCTACTACCTTGGCCCCCCCCATCCCATTGTAGGGATTCTTCCTACTTCCTAGTATCTATCATGAAGATCATTTGCCATAGATGTTCTGTTCATCTTATATCAGGTATGAAATCTAAGGCACAGTGAAGTTTAAAAATTGTGCCCATGGTAACAGCGCTTATAATAATGGAGTGAAGAGGTTTATCTCAACATGTAGACTACAGGGCCTATTCCAGCCTTGTGGTTCTGATTATAGCTCAGGAAAGCCTCATGAGGTGTAAGGGTGGAGAAGTCTTGCATACTCTGAGGATTTATCTGTAAGGGGAATAAATAAATGGTTTGAATAAAGTGTTCGCTTTGTTACTTCTCCATTTCAGAATGTTGTGTCCAGTGGAAATGCATTAGAGAAGAAATGATTTCATCAGACATTGCTCCTGGAGGATCAGAATTTTATTTTCTTTGAGAAGGCCATGCCACTCATAAAGGCAACATTTTAAAGAAAGCAAGGTCTGTAAAACTTTCTACCTTGAGAAGAGACATTTTTCTGAGAGTAGATAAGATATTGTGGTAATGGAGACTCGAACCTTTGTAAGTGGGAGAAGGTAGTGATTCCGTCCAGTGTCTGGAAGCCCCTCTTGCTTTCTTTCGGACAACAGTTGACTTCAGTGAGTGCATCAGGTAATGACAGGAAAACAAGCCAGCTGGCCCTACTGTGATCATTCATAACTCCACGAGAAAGCTTGAAATCATTTGCTTTTTGTGATTTCAGGCCAAATAAAATTTTATCCATCAGATATTTTAAATAACGTAGTTTAACTCCCAGGCTTACATACAATGTTTTCTTTATGCTGAATTAGTTTGCTTAAGAAAGGTTGTTCTCCAAAATAGGTAAAGTGAAAAGCATTGCTCCCAAGAATCAAACCAACACAACCATTTAAAACATAATAAAAGTATATTTGGATAAGAGCAAATAGGGCCTCATTATTCTAGGGAAAGTTGGGTTTGTGTTTTATTTCACTTAGCTTCATCTTTCAAGGAATCATAAATAACAAATGCCAAGTAATAAATACACCGTACAAGATGCAATTTAATAATCCTAAAGGGTTTCATTACTGTGGCCATATGCTGGAAATGTAAATTGTGGCTAATACTCTAATCTTCCTTTACGGACTTCACAAGTTCTTGTTTTGCTGGTGTAAATGATATAAGATTATGCTAACTATTTGCAGAATAAATGAACTCAGTGTGGCTAAATGAAATGTCCCTGATTTTAAGTATCTTAAAGATAATACAAAAATCTTTGAGAAATATATTATATTTAATGTTTGGTTTTGAATTCTGTAAAATGAAAACATTCATATTTCAAGGTAATAAATCAGAAAGTTACCCAAGAGAAACCCAACAGCTGTTTTCAATATCACAGGTAAATTCTAGTCATGGGAAAATCTCTGTTACTGCCTGAGCTGTTGGAAAAACATTGTGCATTAAGCAGGCCCTGGACTACAAGACAACTCCCTTATAAATCGATTGTTTTTCTTTGGCTATTGTTTTTTCTTTGTTTAATTTTTGGTTCACAATTTTCATTGTCCATTCTCTAGATTTTTTTCACAGTAGAGTAGTACTTTCATTATTCCTGCCCTATTCCATCATCTTTGGCTTTAACCCCAAAGTGTTAGGATCCAGTTTACTGTTTCCTAATGAGGAAAGGGTGAATATGTTTTAATAAAAATAAGTCTACATCCTTAGATTATGGTGCTTATGCTTTTCTGGTTATTTCATTCTTTTCTCCTAGAACACTATCCATACTTAACACTGATCAAAATCTATCATTTTATCATAATCAACCCAAAAGTTAATTTCTTCCTAAATGCTTTATCTGACCGAGTCCATTCCAGCCTGTTCACATATGTACTCAAAGTTCCTTCAACATTTGTGAGTCATATATAGTTTATTATTTTAATATCAACACAGTTCCTCATTTCCTGAGCAAATACTGATTTATTGCATCGTAAATATGCATTAGATGAGGTGCAGCTTGAAAAGAGGTTCACACACATCATGTTCTCAAGAAACGTACATCTTAGAAGAAAAAACTGCACCCTACCTCTATGAGCAGGTAGCAGACAAGAACACTGCCAAGGAAAGAGTATGAGAACTGGAGTGATATCACCTTTCTTGTGCGTCTTTTTACTTGAGCTGCATTTTGAATAAGGCATTAATGAGCAGATGACTCTAAACATTTGCAAGCTTATTATTTTGTGATATTTTATTTACTGTAGGCTAGATATCAGACATATGTGAGTAGTAGTACATATTTTAATTCTCTCCAAAATAATCTACTCCAAAGAACTTTTCTGAGAGTTGAGGAATACACTAAACATATGAACACAGAGACAGGGTGTCTCAGATCTCAGTATGCAAGGTGAGGTGTGCTTCCGATGGTTAGGAGGCCTTCTGGAGCAGAAATATTTTTTGATGTCTCAGAGTGCAGAGCAGCGTGTTGCATCTCCTGGAAGCTGTTATGAAGAATATGAACACCAGAAAAGGTGAGACAAGCACAACTTTAGGCTGGTAAGCTGTCACTTATTGGTAGTTAAAGCTAGTATGTTGTGCCAATTTGACTTTCCCAGATTCAAAAAGAAACACTGTGACAAATTCACAAACCCCATGGTGCATGCTAATGTGTGATACACAGAATTTCTACCGTCACACATTTCTAAATGTTCTATTTTATAGGCATAATAAATGCAGATGTGGTAATTTTCCATCTTTGCTATAAATAGCTGAGAGCTCTTTTAACTCCATGAGGTCTTAAACTATCATGTTTTACGAGGTTACTTATTCCTATCTTCTGAAGAAACATGGGATTAGAAATTAAATGGAAATGAGAGTCTAGTATTCAATGAAAACAATGTTGTAAATATATCTCACATATCACATTAGCAACATATAGCTTGCCTTTAGCCACACAGGAAAATGGAATGTTTATCAGATGATGTTCATTACCGTATTAAAACACAATTCAGTGTTAACAAAATTAAAATTATTTATTATTAGTCTACCACTCATAGTCAGATAAAACTTTAGGAAATATTCTTGAAAAACTACTTTACCTTTGTTCACAATGCAAATATAGGGGATATAAAGACTGCTCTGGGTTTTTACTAAATATTTGGTTCACAACAAAGTAAACTATCACAGGAACAGTAATAAAAACAACAACCTAGGCCAGGGAGATAACTCAGTGGTCTAAGTGCCTGCCTGGCTAGGGCAAGAAACTGGGTTTGATCCCCAGTACCAGATGCCACCACATGCCATGCCAGCTCTGCTCCAGGCCCCCTGAACCAACCACTGAAACCAGGCATTGTGGCTCATGTCTGTAATCCCTGTGCTGGGGAGCCTGAAAGAGGAGGATCACTATGAGTCCAAGTTCCAAAGACGCTGTGACAAATATATAATTTAAAACAAAGAACCAAACACAGTCGGAGAGATAGCTCAGTGGACTATGTTCCCGCTTGGCAAGTGCGGGGACCATGGTTTGATCCCCAGTCTTGCTGTGCTGGCCCTGCCCCAGGGGCATGCTGAGCCAGTGACCAAGTCCGGGTGTGATGGTGCATATCTGTAATCCCAGTGCTGGGGAGGCTGAAAACAGGAGGATCACTACAGGTCCGAGCTGCAAGGTGAGACCCTGGATCAAATACATAAAATAAAAAACAAACAAACAAATAAAAAATAACAGCCTTCTCTTCTGAAAAGAAAGAAAGAAAGAAAGAAAGAAAAGAAGGAGAATGTAAGCAAGAGAGGAGAGCATGATGGTAGGATTTCTCAGAGGACTAATTACAAAAAGAAAAACATGCACCAGTTACTTCTTTGGTTTCTCTTCAATAGTCATGTTAGCATTTTTAGTAACAGGAGACCCATAGAAATAGCTGTATTATTAGCTTTGCTTCTTGGTGCAGCACCACTGAAAAGCTCTATTAATTTGAGCCAGAGGCATAGGGAAACTGCATTGCCCAAACTTCCCACCTACATCTTTAAGACTAATGAACACCAAGGGAAACGTGAAGGGCCCAGGAGCAAGGACCGAGAGTGGGCAGGAGGCTGGGGTCGAGTGGGGGCAACTGTGTTACAGTGCAAAGTGGATGGGGCTGGCAGACTCGGAATGCAGAGAAAGAGGCTGCCAGAGCTCCTTTCCTTGTAGCCATTCATGAGAGATTTTAGCTTTGATTGCAGACACATGAGGAATAAATGCTATCTGTAAATATTAACTTTTAAGACCACTGTGTCACTGACTTTTAGTAGGTATGGTTTAATATGGACTGGATGTTCTCAAATCCAGCTTAATATTCTCTTCTATGAATGAAGAGGACAGGATATGTGTTAGAAAAATTGAGAACAGGCTCTGCCTCCTGTGATTAAAAGTTTTCAGGTATTTGACATGCTACGCATTTCTTTCAGGATCCGCTACTGATGTGCTTCTTTAGTCAGTGTTGCCCAGAAAGTTGTGAAGATCTCCAGATGTAATCTGGTTTTGAGGCTTTGAAAGTTGGTTGCAATCCAAATAAACCCTCCCTGTGGATTTTTCAAATCTTCTTTTACCTTCCCTGGAATCCTGGGTGCGCTATGTCAGCCACAGAACCTGGGTGTGGTGGCGCACGCTGGTAATCCCAGCATTGGGTAGGCTGAGACAGGAGGAGCACTATGAGTCCAAGCTGTGTAGCAAGGCCCTGTCCCAAACGGTGGGGGGGGGGGAGAGAGAGAGAGAGAGAGAGAGAGAGAGAGAGAGAGAGAAGAGAGAGAGGAGAGATTTTAAAAAGTATTTGTTTAATACCTTTTTTTTTTTTTTAAATTAACTATTGATCCACTCATACACATGCTTAGGGAGCCCATCCTCTCCTTCTGACCTCCTCCTGGCGTCTCCTTGAAGGTGGTGACCCTATCATCACCCATGCTCTACCATCGGCCTAAAAGTTAAGGACTTATTCCCAATCTATTTTTTTTCTATTCTTTCCCATCTATTCAGCTGGGGAGCTAGCAATATTGTCACCCATCAGTACTGGTTGCTTTCTCTTCTAAAATGTGGGTCAAAATAGTTTGCCAATTGTCACCAACGTCAATGTGCAATATTGTCTAAACAACAAGTCTACTTCACTTTTATACTAAGAATCTGTCTTAAGAATCTCTCAGTTTTTCCCTACTATGAGGTAGGACGCAGTTCAAGGTTTTATTTATTCATGTATGTATTTATGTATTTATTTATTTATTTATTTAATTCATATGCATGTTGTTTTGTTTGTGTATGTCTCCTGGATATCATCTAGCCTCCTGGCTGATTGTATTTGGTTTGTCTTGGGCTTTTTTATTCAGAATATTGAATAATTACTAATTCAGTGCATGTTTCCACTGCTCAGCATGTCTTTGCTTTTTTTGCTTTGCTTTATTTTTGCAGTACCAGGGATTGAACCCAGGACCCTGCACTTGCCAGGCAGGCACTTGTGCTGCTGAGCTATTTCCCCGGCCCCCAATGTCTTTACTTCATATGGTCCCTTGACTAGGATGGCACCTCTCAGTTTTATCATCACAAAAGTTAAATGAAGTAATACACATAGAGCATGCACAATAGACTCTGCCCAGCGGCAGCAGGCACTAAGGGAGTTTCGCTCAGGTGTTAAAAAGGGCCAACTGAATTCACACAGTCTGTGTTTGGAAGTCTATAAATCACTCGCAATCTCTTTGGCTTCATTTCTTCTACAAAAAGTAGTTAATAACTGTTTCTATCTCTTAGGTTGCTATGGAGATTAATGAGATAATACATGCACAATGCTTATGTAATGTTTTAGGGTAAGTTTTCAGTTAGTATCAGTTGTTATTATTGTTGATCTTTGAGATTTAGTTCAAATGTTGTGAACTTTGCAGTTTTCATGACTTACTGGTAGTTCCCTTCTTGAGTGCTACATAG
>PVKN010042051.1:0-10450 GCA_004027915.1 Capromys pilorides
AAAAAAAAAAAAAGGAAACAGGTATCCATCACTGCCTTTTATATGAAGGAGGTAATTTCTCTAGATGCTCATGAAGCTCAGAGGAGGAAGTGACAAATTCTACTCCTCCCAGGCCTTTGGGCTGTCAGGCACAGTTCACCCTGGTAAACTGGGACTTAGTTACTTCTGGCTCGACTCAGGGATGTACTGCACACCGCTCGCTGTGCTGACCCATTCCGCCCTCTGCATTCGTTCGTCCCCCTGGGAAACAGCACACAGGGCCCGTGCTCCAGTCCTGCAGCTTCAGCCCGATCTCCCGCTGTGTGTGTTCTGCCCTTCAGTCAGTCTTGCAGAACTTACACCTGATTTCTTGGGCAGCTCGTGTTCAGCAGCTGGATTTCTAGCTTGCTGATGCCAGACAACGGCTTCTAAGCCTGGTGAGGAGTTTCTTGCTGGGTCGCTCCCTCTACCTTCACTCTTGACGTCTGAACTCACAGTCTGTCTGGTCCTCTGCAAGTCGCCTCTCCTCCCAGGACTACTTCAGCCTTCCAGCTTAGACGGGCTCAGAGTCTTGAAGCTTTGCTATGCAATGAAGGCCGGGTTCTTAAGTTTCCACTGAGTTTATAATCATGAGGCTGCTTTAAGCATCTTGCTCTCCATGTTCTCTTTCCATTGGCATCTAGGACCCTGTGCTGTCTTTGGACCTAACCCTACGACAGCTACTTCCTGCCTGTGCCTCCTCCTCCTCCTATCAGTCCTTGCTTCTGGGTCTTCCTTCCTTTTAGATTCTTCCCCCAAGACCACTCCTGCAGAGACCACCCCCTTGGTATGATGAGCCTCTTGGGACTCCCGTTTCTTTTTCCCTTTGAACCGATCACGCCATGTTTTCTGTTACTCGACTTTGATTCCAAAAATAGGCAATAGGAAAGAAAAACTCGGTGTGGCTGGATCTTAAACTGTGACTTTTGACATTGTGGTTGGGAACATGCTATCCCAGCAGAAGAGATAAAACCTGGAGATTTGGACGAGGGAAGTGGCGGTAGAGGAAGCTCTGAGGTCACTGTCATTCTCATCCTGGAGCAGCTGTGGGCAGGGGGCCTGCTGGGGCGGCCTCCCCGGGTCTCTGCAGCTGTATTAGCTCTTTCCAGCAGCGAGCCAAAAACTTTTCTGCAGTTTCCATCAGCAGGTTTTGATTTTATGCTAGAGATAGGCAGAACAAATTCCTTTCTTACATTATGGCCTGTAAAATATTCAAGGATAGTTACCATGTGACCTTGAGATCTTCCCATCTCTAGGGTACACTCCTCTGGCCCCCCTTCCCAGGCCGGCCATTGGGATCCATTTCTTTAATTCCCAGGAGGTTTTATTTTTTTAGTAGGAGCGACCGCTCTAGTTTACTCAAAGCCTTAACTGCACTGCATCGATGGGTGTGACATTTATGTAACTGTTATGTCCAGTAACATTCACTGAGTTTTTAAATTTTAAGATAATCTCACATTTCAAACCAAAACTAAAAAGATTAAAAGCCACGTTGTGTGGCCTTCTTTGTATCATTGTATCTGAACTTCGTATTTTATTTTAGGGTGATACTGGGGGTTGAGTCCAGGGACCACTGAGCTACAGCTCCAGTCCTTTTATTTTGGGACAGTGTAGTCTGAGCAGGCCTCAAACTTGCTGTCCGCTAGCTGTGGCTTCAGAATAGTTGGAGTTAGAGTGTGCTTCATGCCCAGTGTCACTTTTTTAGAAGGCCACATCTAAGTTGATGTGAGAGGGAATCCTGAGACTTCCTCGATTTGTAGTTTGCTTGTCAAGTTCTGCTGTCCATTTTCTTGTGGTCTGATGAAAAGTGTGTTCGACTGTTTTCTTTTTTTCTTGTCAGAAGAATAGCTGTCAGCGTGGAGTGTCTGCCTGCCTGCACCAGAGTTTCCTCTGGGAAGACAGTTTCTAGTACAATAGATAGGAGATGATTCAGACTTTATTTTTGTATGGCCTTTAATTAATTAATTAATTAATTAATTATTTTGGCGGGACTGGGGTTCAAACTCACGACCTTGCATTTGCTAGGCAGGCACTTGTGTCACGGAGCTATCTCCCCAGCCTCTATGGCCTTAAAGTTATATGTGTGGAGATTTTATCCTCATCTCTAAAAATTTATTGTGTCTGTTTATGATACGTAATGACTTCCACCGTGGCTATATGGTACATGTACGCGACCCATCTTAATTCTTCTTATGTCCTCTTGTTCTCCCACCCTCTTCCCCTCCCTCTCTTGGCCCCCTTACCATTTGTACTAGAGCTATCTTTCTGTTTCCATTTACTGTTATTTTGCTCTTTATATATATTTGGATTTCTCATGAGAAGAAGCATATGTTAGTTAAGCTTGTGTGTCTGATTTATTTCACTTACCATTATTGTTCAGGGCACACTGTCCTACAAATAACTCAAATCTGTCCTTCCTTGTAGTAGAATAGTGTTCCATTATATATAAAATCACACTTTTTAAAAATTTTTTTAGGGAAGGGTCTACAGGGAGTTCAGGGTCTCATTACTATATTGGACTCATAGTGATCTACCTATTTACAGCCTCCCAAGAGCTGGAATTACCGGTGCGCACCACCACGCCCAGTCTCTAAAATCACATTTTCTTGATCTGTTTGTTGATGGACATGTAGGCTGCTTCCAAAGTATAGCTGTCTTAGTTACTTTTTACTCGTTGCTGGGACAAATACCCAACACTCAAAATGAAGGAAGGAAAGGTTTATTTAGCTCACAGTTGCTGGAGGTTTCAGTCCATATTTGGCTGGCCCAAGGCTGGGTGGAACAGGGCAGAGGGCATCCAGTTCATGGTGGCAGAACAACCAGGGAGCACAGAGCAACAGCCCTTTAAAAAGCCTCTTTGTGCTCAGTCACTCTGATGTGAGCCTATTGTGCCCTAGGGTGGAACCAGTCATACCCCAGGATGGGCCCTTGATCTCGCTCTAGGGAAGAGCCAATCATATCCTAGGCAGGCCCAGGTCATGCTCCAGGGAGGAACCAATTGTACCCTATCAGTACCAAAACACATAATCCCAGTGGATCATGATTCATGTCTCAAACTCTAGAAGTCCCTGCCCCATGATTGCATGAGGCTTTGGGGGGACAACTAGACATAAACCATAACAATAGCTATTATGACTTGCACTGTTATAAACATGGCTATGCATATAACAACTGTCATAGGCCTTTAACTCTCTTGGGTCCATATCTAGAAGGGGAATATCTGAGTCAAATGGAATTTCTGGTTGCTCTCCAGATCAAGCGAATCTTTTGCCTTTTTAAATCCATTCTGAGCTTAGTTTTTACAGAGTGCTAAGTGTTTATACCCCCAGAGATTCTTCAGTTGAAACTTCACCTGCAGAGCGATGGTATTAAGGGGCAGAGCCTTTGGGAGAGGCGCTGCTGTTGCTTCCTTGTGCTCAAAATACCCAATGTACATCACGTTAAAGGAGGATTTACTTTGGTTCCTGGTTTTAGAGGCTTTGGTTCATGGCTGATTTGGTTGCTGCCGGGCTGAGGCGAGGAGGAGGAGGAGGGGGTGAAGATGATGGCATCTAGAATGAGATGCAGTACTGTGGCTAGGGGTTGTTGACAGTGGAAGACAGGAGGACGATCACCAGCCCATTAGAAATCTTTTCTGTTATTAATGTAACTAAATATGGGGACATATTTTGGGATCATATCACATATCTCTAAGAAAGTATTAGAAATTTTATCATAGGCAGAGTTCTAAAATAGTCTTCCAAGATTCCATGACGTCATCCCCTGGAACCCATGATTCCGTGCGCGCTGCTCCGTGGCCCAGCTGAACAAAGGGAGCCTCCGCAGCTGGCTCAATATAATTGCAGGATCTCCTAAGTGCAGAGGTCCTCTCTGGCTAGGTGAAGCAGAATTCAGAAAGATAAGAAAGCGTTAGAAAGATCTGACTCGGCTACGTTGGCTTTGCAAATGAACTGGGCCACGTACACAGGCACGTGAGCTGCTGCAAGGAGCTGAGGCGCTCTCAGCCCGCAGCCAGCAAGGAAGTGGGCGCCTCAGTCCCACGACTGCAGGGACATGAGGCTGTCAACAACTGCAGTAAGCTCGAGACAGGGCCCTGGGCCTCCAGATGACAACAGACACCGGAGAGCTGGCAGCGAAGGAAGGACCCAAGGCACCCTGGGCCGCCAACCTACAGAACACGTGACCGTTACATTAAACCTCGTAAGTCTGTGGTCTACTTGTACAAAGCAGGCAAAAACTGATACATACTCGGTGCAAAAAGAAACCAAGAAGCCAAGTGCTTTTATTTTGAACATACTTAAAAACGACACCCTTGCAAGCAATATTTTTTTTTTCTTTAGCGTAGAAACCTACTACTCATGTAGGGTATTACTTTGTCCTTTGAGTGTCAATCCACTTTTGGATAGAACTTATGTTTGTGGGTTCTCCAGCAAGGGAGATGGAGTTGCAGAGCTACGGCAGGGAGCAGGCTGCTAGCATTAAATACCTAAAGGTGTCAGGTAGGTAGTGTACATGAGCAAGGGCTGCATGCTGAAGACAGGAAGGGAGAGGAGAGGAGAGCGTCCCGCTGGAGTATAACTGTGCTGCCCCGTACCCGTAGCCAGCAGAAGTCTTTTTCTTTTAGAGATAAGCAGCTTCTTCAAACTTCCTCCTGCTGAGCACAGAACCAACACTCCTCAGCCAAAAAAGAAGCAACAGAATAGGCAGACATCAGCCCCAGGAGACCAGGGTCCAGTGTCCTTTCCTCAAGAAAGAGGAGGATGAGCTGAAGGCCCTGGAAGTGACAGAGTGAGCCTGAAGTCTGCATGACCTCTCTGTTCCCTCTCTCCTCTGCGCCTTGCTATAGACAGCTCTCGCCTGCCCACGCACAGGCAGGTGGTGATTTGAGGCAACCAGCCTCTGCACCTACTGAGAGCTGGCTGTGAATGAATCTTTTGAACAAAAGAAATGAGCTCCTTTGATTGGGTCAGTGGTGAGTAAAGAAACCTGCGCAGGTGAAATTGGTGGCCAGAAACAAGGGCATATTCCCTATCACTAGAAGAGTACCCGCTATGAGGTTTCAGCTCATGGGGTCATGTCCTGATGATTTCATTCATCCATCTATCCATCATTCATTCATCATTCATCACTCACTCATTCATTCATTCATCATTCATCACTCATTCATTCATTCATTCATTCACCATTCATTCATCATTCACTCACTTGCTCGCTCACTCATTCATCAAATACTTGGCAACAGCTGGACACTGCACTAGCTTTCTCTCATGACGCATTTTCCTGGGAAATCATTTATTCTTAGTTTTCAAGGAAAGTCATAAATTCAGATTTGGATCAGAATTTGGATGCTGCTTTTTTTTTTTTTTTAAGAAGTGTTGACTCAGATTTAAAAAGTATCTCGTGTGGGCCCAACAACAATAGGCCTTCCCAGTCAGGGCGCGTTTCCTGCCCCGTGCTGTTATGGCCATTGCAGAGCGAGGCACCATTAAGACACCCCCATTGTACAGGTAACTCTGGAGAAAGCACATAAACAAGGGGACAGGGCAAGCAAGGGAACACTTTGAGTATTTTAAGGCTTGGTTCTTTAAAAGCAATAGAAAGAAAGATGGCTGGGCCTTCTCTCCCAGCAGGGCAAGCCTTGGGCCAGCTTCTACCTTAGCCAACCCCCATAAGTTATGAACCCAGCTGCTTCCCTTCCCACTGGGACAAAAGAGCAATTTGTGCCACCAGCATAATTATTTAAAATGACCAGTGTTAGATCCAGCCTGTTAGGAAAATCAAGGAAAAGGGCAAATTATTGACAAGGTCTTTAGGCCTTCAGCCAACTGGCCTTTACTTCATTAACATTTATTTTTATTTTAAAATAGTTTAGCCAAGCTCTAGTTCCCAAGGCTGCTTGGAAGTGGAAGCTGGGTGACCGCTAAACTCTCTTGAGAGTTGGCAGGAAAGAGTGGAAAGTTTTTGGCCAAGTTACCCAGGACCAAAGCAGCCAGAACATGGGCTAGGAAGAGGGAGAGAGTTCGGGTTGAGCTGGGGTGAGGGAGGGGCGGGGGAGGAGGTGAAGTTTCGTACAGGTAGCTGGTAGCTGATGGGTTTTAGCTTCAACCATAGGTGGGGATTCAGTACCCAAATTCACACCTGCGTGTCTAGTTGAGTAACTTCTGGGCTAGGATGCACCACTCCTAGGACAGTCACAGCTACTGTTAGGTGGGGACACATAGGTCTCTAGTTCACTATTTTGACCTTACCAAATGGAGACTCCCAGTCTTCCTAGGATGGGGGATGGGCAGGGGAGAAAGGCTCTTCCTGTATCCCTGTTCCATTTTTGTTTCACTGGCTAAAGTAGAACTGTCCAGCATAATTTATTCTTGTGAAAACCTTGCTTAAGCACTCTTTGCTCGCAGATGAGTAACCAGTAAGGAGGTGCTGGAGCTGTATTGGACAGGTAATTTGAAACCAGCCTTGGTTGGAATATGAGGTGTGATTAAAAAATAGTATGTGTTTAAATACAGATTTTCTTACAGTAAAGACACATTGATGTGATTCCCCATGTCTTAGCTACATTTCTCTTGTTGCTGAGACAAAATACCTGATGTCCAAATGAAGGATGGAAAGGTTTATTTAGCTCATGGTTTATGGAAGTTTTAGTCCATAATCGGCTGGCTCCAGGGCAGAGTAGCTCAGGGCAGAGGGGCAGCAGATCACGGCAGCACGTTGGAGGAGACAGGAAAAGCAACGAGAGCAAAACAAAGGGCGAGCAAGCCTCTGGCCCTCGCTTATACTGTGTGCAAGCTACCTGCCCGAGGGTAGCACTCAGACCACCCGTCCCAGCTCTGGACAGTGAACCAATCACAAACTTTCGGCTCAGCCGCCTTTGAAAAGCTCACCCCTCATGCCCTCATGAGGCTTTAAGGGGACCTGGAGGCACCAGCCGTAACATTCTCTCAGCACTCACCCTCCACTTGAACACGCTTATCCCGTTATCTTTTCCGCTTTCTGAAGCAGCTCTGGTAGTCCTCTTTCATCAGTGGCTTTGTATAAGCTTGCCTCACTGTTCTGAATCGATTTAAAATGTTTCGTTTCTTGGGCACTTTGACTTTGGGGAAGAGGTGGGAGTCCCATGGTGCCAGACCTGATGGATAAGGACACACTGTGCTGTTTCTTTCTTTCTTTTTTTTCTATTTGTGTATTTGGTACAGGGTCTCACTATGCAGATCGGACTTGTGGTGATCCTTCTGTTTCAGCCTCCCCAATTCTGGGATTACAGGCATGCATTGCCATGCCCGGACTCTGTCATTGGCTCAGTGAGCCCCAGGGGTGGGGCCGGCATGGCATGTGGGACTGGGGACCAAATTCTGGTTCCTGCACTTGCCAAAGCAGGCGCTTTCTCCACTGAGCTATCTCGCCGGCCCTGTACTGGTTTTTTTTTAAATGAGGCTCCTTTTCCATTGTATGGCATTTGGTGACAGCATTACTGGATTTTTGATCATGTCTTGTAAATACACTTATGAAAGAGGACTTACAGAACTGCTTCAGAGAAGGAGAAGAATGATGGCATATGCATACCAGAAGCGAGGGGAAATGGTTTGAAGGAGATTAGTGGCAAGGTGCTTTTAAGTATAACAAAATCATAAAGTCTCTGCCACTGACTGCGCACTTCGAGCTCTTCTAGCTGTACCGTGGTACCTGACAGATGCTACAGAGCAGGGCTTTCCTCCCCACGCTTCTCAGAGGCTGGTTTTCTGTTCTTGTCTGGCTCTCATTCTGTGTTTGTGCAGGAGTAAAAATGGTGATCATCGAGAGAACTTGCCTGCTTTTCTTTTTCCCTACTCACATTCAAGGAAAAAAGAAGCAGAATCCTCACAATAGCAGCTTAATGCGGCAATAGTAAATATCACTGTATTTTCAGTGGGTACACAAAAATCCATTTATATACAATACACATTCTTATAGCTAGGTGCAACATCAGCCAACATAATCCTGAATTTTAAACTACCCTCTATTTGTTATTATTTTTGGGGGGTGGGAAGGTCTGTAGGATGTTCAGGGTCTCACTACTAGATTGGACTTGTAGTGATCCACCTGTTTACAGCCTCCCAAGAGCTGGGATTATGGGTATGTGTCACCACGCTCAGTCTCAATTTCGATCTCAGCATGCAGGGGTGGGTCCAGCATGGCAGGCCCAGGGATCGAACCTCTGTCCTTGTGCCTGCTTGCGGGGGCTTTAATCCCCTGAGCTATTTGGCTGGCCCTACCCTCACTTTTAAAGTACATATTTTGTTTACCTGTGCAAAAATAAAACCTCAGATATACGTCATATTACCTCCTGCAATATTGAAATTTTCCTTGAAATCGTTTCCTAAAAGAAACGATTTCAAAGAAAAAAGAAAAATTTGAAAGTATTTACTTCTTGGCTTTTGATTTAAAAATACACTCACATGATTCAAAGTTTCAAACCTCAGAAATCCTCTAGCCACATTTCCTCACTGAGCCCCTTCTCCAGAGGCTGCTGACGTTGACCGATTTTCAAGATGGTTTCTTTGTACCTCGGTGTTACAGGTATAATATAACCTGTAATCCTGAAAACTTGCTGTGTTCGAAAGTCAGCAGGATTTGCCAACCTTTCAGTTCAGTACACAGCATGTGCTTCATTCTTTTTAAAGGCTGCACGTGATCCCTGGGTGGGGAAATCGCAGTTCATGTTTTCTAGTCTGAGCGTTCTGATGTTCCTGGTTCCCTTATGGAACTCAGTCCTCGGGATGCTAGTGGAGGGTGGTGAAGACTTTCAGGGTCCTACAGGTGCTGATGCCAAAAACAAGAGAAGCTTGAAGTTAACCAGGTGGAGAGGAAGACGGCAGTGAGCATAGGAGCGTCCTTGATTCTGGGGTCTGAATGCCACACAGACTCGCTGCCACCATCACACTGACCTATCACTTGCACGGCTAGCTGTCATCACCAGGGGAGGTCACAGGGACATGTTGCATTCAATGAAAAGAGCGAGTGTCCTCATGCGAGTCCTTACCAGAGGCTGAACTTGCTGATGCCTTTATTTTGGACTTCGCCACCTCCAGAACTGGGAGGAGTGTATTTCTGTTGTTTCTAAGCTTCCTGGTCTGGGGTAGGTATTTCATTACAGCAGTCTGAGTAGACCACGACCTAACCTCCTTCCCTCTTGGTAACCTAGGTTGTTTATGATATTTTGTTATGACAAGAATATTGAGTCACCTGACTATCTTGAACACATGATGTTTCCCAGGCGTGAGTGGGTCTAGGTGACGAATTCCCAGCATGGTTGTTCAAAGGGTAGATACATCCTTTTGGTTTGTTTGCAAAGTTTTACTTTTACTAGTATGGGTAAGTACTAGTGTACTGTAAGTACATGGTGATTACATTCATCATGGGCAGTTGATACATGGACATAACACGTTAGTTTTTCACTACCAATATTACCAAACGGCCCTCCTCTGAGACCAAGCCCTACCGTCCCAGGCATGGGATGGGACTCCGTTCGGAAAGCTTTGCCAGTACATTTTGACCTTTGACAATCTAATGAGTGAATAATGGCATCTTGAATTTGCAAATTTGTTGTGTTACAGTAAAGTGGAGGCTATCTTTATATGTTTAAGAGCCATTTGTATTTCTTTGGATTACATTTGTACTGGGTGTGGGCTGGGGAGATAGCTCAGTAGAATAAGCGCTTGTATGGCAAATGCAAGGACCTGAGTTCAATCCCCAGTCCTGCAAAAATGAATAAATAAATAAACAAACAAACACATTTGTACTGGGTGTTAATCATTTGCTTATTTTATACATTTATAAAATCACTTCGTAATTTTCTGAGTTTGTTACTAATCTTTTGACCTCACTGATACTGTTTTTTTCTTTTTTATTGTCCTTTTTATTTTCTTTCATATTGGTTTTTTTATGAAAAATTTTTTTGTGTGTGTGAGATGAAAATGACTAGTCTGTTTATTCATGGCGATTATTTGTACAAAGTTCAATATCACTTTCAAATTATAAGAATACTAAACTCAACTAAACCTTGGTTTTCTCAAATATTCTGTGGTTTTGTTTGTGTCCATTTAACTATTGGACAAGTCTAGAATTTATTTAGATAAAACATGGTAGGCAAAAATTCAGCCCTTCTCTTCCTTCCAGATGGCTCGCCAGTTATCTAAAAATCATTTATTAAACAATCCATTTCTTATTGATTCGAAATGTCTTCCACATACACAATAAATTTCCACTCATAAGTGGGTCTCTTCTGGGATCCCCCGTCTGTTCCAGGTTCTCTGTAGTCACCCTCTAGCATGCTGTTATTTCAACTTAAATTTTAAGGCATGTTGACAGCTGGTGAGCCTAGTTCCCTTTGTTGCTCTTTTTTTGATAAAAGCTTTTCTTACGTCATTCAATTTGTGTACTCATCCATATG
>PVKN010042052.1:0-10454 GCA_004027915.1 Capromys pilorides
TGTGCTCTGTATACCTACTATGAGGACAACAATATTCAATGTATCAATTATTATGAATGCACTAATAACATGTTTTGAAACTATCATATTGTTATTAAAAATAAAAAAAATTAAATAAATAAATAAATAAAAATTAAAAGTACTGGGAGAACTGATTTGGTCTGCAGTGGGAAAGATTTGGGTAAGAGAAAGATTCTTCCTTCATAGTGAAGGTAACAGTGAGCACCTGGCTGCCGGTAAATAGCTCAGCAATCTAGTGCCAGTTAGATCCAGCGTACAACATGTCTTGCCAGCTCCACCTCCACGCTGAGCTAGCCACTGACATCAGGCTTAGTGGTGCACACCCATAATTCTAGCACTGAGGAGGCTGAGAAAGGAGGATCACTATGAGTCTGAGCTGGGTTGTGAGACCCTGTACCAAATGAATGAATGAATGAATGAATGAATCAATCAATCAAACAGTGAGCATCAGGACAGTGTATGCACCTGGCCCCTGGGGGCTCTCTCCATGTCCTTGCTCTCTGCAGGAGAGAGCGGATGCCATCAAGAGCCTCCTGGATGCCAAGCACAGTGTGCCAAGTGCCTGACATGTCTGTCTGCATCCTGATGGTGACCCTGTAAGGCAGGGAAAGTGGGTGTCAGTCTAGCAGGTGTTGGTTCCACTGGACCAGCCCTTAAGTGAAAAATGATTGCTGACCAGTGGTAGCTTCCAACTACTCTTGCTGCCCTGGGCCTTCCCTTGGGAGCCTCAGAAATTCCCTGTGATTCACCACTCAAGAAAGATCCAGAGGAAGCCTCAGGAGACTTATGCAACCTACAGTTGACTGCTGGTGTCCATTCCGTCTATTCTGCTTACAAACACTTTCACCATCACTTCAGAGGTGGTGTCATTATTCTTGCTGTTTCACAGGAGACTTGGAGAATTTGTGTTAAGTTGCACCATTAGGAATGGGGATGAGGGCTTGAGCCTGCCTGACTTTGGTCAATGAGCCACTTTTATAACCACAAGGATGTCTCCTGAACTGTCTGGGAACCATGGACCAAAGATGGTGAACAGAGAGCTCTTGGAAAAGCAGAGATGCTGGCTTGTAGAGCAGCCCCTGGGCAAGGCATGTAGGGCCCTTGTTGAGCTCTTCTGCTGGCCCTGTGACAGTAGGCAGTGTGGGTTGGGAGAGGGCACCTTGGACTAGGTGACAGAAGATCTGGCTCTCTCCCTGGCTCTGCCCTGCACAGTAGCTCTCTGGCCTTGGCTGGGTTGCCTGATCTCTTGAAATACAGATCACTTAACAGAGTGGGATTAAACACAGCGCTAGTGGCCCTTCTCGAGCCTCTCAGAGCCTACTCAGCTTGACTCTGTTCTCTGTACAGTCTCACAACTCTCATCCCTGTCATCCATTCTTAAGGAGGTCTGGGTTATCTCCAAGATAATTGAATTAGAAATCCTTTAGAGCCTCTTTGTCAGAAAGGGAAACTAAGGGTTGTTAAGTACAAATGATTCAACTACAGTCTCAGGTAGTTTTTAGGACGCATGTTTTAAATGAAAAGAAAGTTCCCTCAGTGTGCCCCAGGCAGAAACCCAGCCCTAGATTGGGCAAACTACCCCACCTCTCTTGTTGGGGAGCTGCCAGCAGGAGCCAGAGGCACAGGAATTCAGAGGGAGTGGCCCTGCCCACTGCCTGTTCCCCAAGGCTTTCCCGCAGCTGGAGGGATCCGGAGGGCCCGCCCTGACAGCTAGAGAGGACTGCATCATGTTCCTGGGGGATGAACAGGTTTGACAGGGTAACTGGTCCCAGGAGGACAGATCAACGCTAAGCATAATGCTGCCTCCACTCTGGACAGAGCAGGGTGTCTAAGGTCTGAATAAAGCTTCACCTAAACTGAAGAACGAAGAGGTGACTCATGAATCGGACTCTGTTTGTACTCCTACTGCCAAGGCCTGTGTTCTGATTTTTGTTAAAGATTCTATCCCTTAATTAGGGCCATTAATTGCTCAGAGTGTATGAAGATATGTTTGTCTTCCCTGAGGCACACTAACATTTCATGCCTCGAATTTCACAGCAGCAAGCATTTTAACCATGAAAACACAATTATGCAGCACCACCATCACCTCCCAAGTACTCCTTACTTTATCTTTTTACTGTGCTATATTTCTTCCTCCTGTATCTAATCTATAATTTACATACTTACTTTTTCCGCCACAGTCTCTGAATGGTACACTCCATAAAGGAGTGTCCATGTTGGCCATTATTCTAACTCTCCAATGAGGGAGAGGGCCAGCACATATCAGGCTGACACTTCACTTATTGAATGGATGCATAGTTGAATGAATGAGCAACTGCTAAGTCAACATATAATGTTCTTTGTCTTAGAAGTGTAAGAAAAGCCTGGTTCCTGGCCTTGTGGTTTCCCCCTTCCCCTAAACTGTACTTAAAAGTTGTCTTCCAGTTCAAGGCCTCTTTCTAACATTTTGCCCATGGAATAGCAAAGCCTCTAATGTTTGTACCACACACATTACAGTTCAGTACTGTTGAGTCTCTTGCTGCTTCTAACTGATCAAAGATGTTTAAGTAACTAATAGGCGCACACTCTCCTTACTAATCCAGTCTTCTTGAGTTTCGACCCCAGATCTTCTTCCTATTATAATCCCAGTTTATGCAGAGATTCATTACTTGGTTTGTACAATGAATATTGATTGTCTACTGATATGATAGGGTAGGTGCTGGGCTCAGAGTTTGGAATAATGCTCTGACTCAAATCAGTGTGACGCTGACACATGCAGACTATAGCCAAACAGGGTAGCGCAGTAAAGGAGTAGTTACACAAATAGCCATCCATCTATAATTCCAAGTTACGCTGTATGAAATAAAGCCCTGGATCCCATGAGGATTTAAAATGGAAGGAAAGGAAGTTTTCATAAATAACTCAAGAAGAGATGTCAGGAAAGCTTCCCTGAGGAAGAGGAATTTTTAAATTGACACTTAAAGGCAGAGCAGGCTTAAATTCGGGGCAGGGAATCAAAGAGTAAGGCAATCAGGGCAAAGGACTCCTGCCTCCAAGCCTGGGAACAGAATGGTGGTGGTCTCTCCAGGATCCTCCCCCAGAGAGAGGGATATTAGTTGCTAATTGGTCAGAATCTTTCCAGGAACAACAACTGGAAACACTGGCCCAGCGAACAATCATGGCGGCTTCTTTGACCAGTGTCTTCAGAGGTCCGTTTTTATTTTTATCTATTTCCTGCTGTCATACCAAAATACCCCATATCAGTTAGAGGCTAAGAATCCTAGGCACATGGCACCAACTTCTGGAAAGGGTCTCCTAAAGACATCGCGTAGCAAGACAAAGCAAGAGTGCTACCTCAAGTCTCTTTTTTTTGCTTATAAGGTTGCTACTGCCATGACAGGGCCCTCACTTTTATGAGCTCATCTAACCTATTTTTTATTTTTAAAAATTATTTTATTTATTTAATTGGTACAGGGTCTTACTACCCAGCTCAGACTCATAGTGAGCCTCCTGTCTCAGCCACTCTAGAGCTGGCATTACAGGTGTGTGTCACCATACTTGGTTTCATTGGCCAGCACGGCAGTTCTGGGGCTGGCACAGCACCCAGTACCAGGAATGGGACCTGGGTCCTTGTGCGTATCAGGCAGGCACTTAGGTCGCTGAGCTATCTATCCAGCCCAAGCTCATCCAATCTTAATTTCTTTTCAGAAGCCCCATCGTGAAACATCACTAACATGTGAGTACGGAAATTAGGTTTTCAACACATGAAGCTTTGGGGGTCGGGGGACACATTCAAGCCACAACAGTCCCTGATTAGCTGGCTTTCTCCTTTGAAATAGAACCTGAAATTTCTTTGATGCCTTGCCTGATTAGGACTGCAAGACCTGCCCCACTAGTGATGCTAGCCTGAGTGTGCAGCCAACCGACCATAGCACGTTCATTTCCTCTTCGTAAGTAGCTGTCCTGAACTTATTCTAGCTTCCAAACAGAGGCAGTGAGTGTGAGGGTCTTCTAAAGTGGAGGCCTGAGCTTAGAAAAGCCTGCTGTTCAACCCTGTTTTTTGATGAGCTTGTGATCTAGCTCTCTAGTGAGTTTACCAAAAGCACATTTGTCATGGGTGGCTCATCTATGCTGGATAGTTTATACATCAATAAGAGCTGCTCTTTCATAATTTCAAGCATAGTTCTATCTTGGTAATTGTCTATTGGATGCTCTTACCTTGATTTCCTGTGGGGACTTCAACCCCACAACTGATGGTTGCTTTGTCTTCATGAATTTGATTTAAACCATTACACCACCAGAAATGGCATGGTCCTCTGCCTACTGCCTTCCTTTTAACTTTCACATCCAGTTGGTTACCAGATCTTTCTGAGCACATCTCAAAGATATTTATCTACTCTGTTGCGTTCCCTGCACTTACCACCTTCTCCTCTGTCCAGGCGTTCACATGTGGCATATACTGTTGGTTATGCCAGGACCCTGCATCTAGGCTATCCATCATCCATATAGCTGCCAAAATTATCTTTACAAAGCAATTTCACCAAATTGCTGAAAAATCCTTGTGGAATTCCTTTTGCTCGATGATGAATGTCTTGTGTAGCAGCATCACCTGAGAATTTAGAAATGCAAATCCTCCCACCCCACCCCAGATCTAATGAATCAGAAACTCAGGATGGCCCAGTAATCAGTTGTAACAAGTCTTCCAGATGAGCCTGATAGAAACTGAAGTTAGGAGCACCTGCAGTCTGGGCTCCATAGCCTTCCTTCCTGTGCAGAATTAGCCAGTCTTGACTTCTCTCTCCAGCCTTCCATGGTGCTAAAGTTCTTGCACCAGGCCTGTACTTTTCTCTATGTTGGTCCTTTCTAAGTCTGCATGTTTGCAGGCTGTTCTTGGCCTTCTCTTCTGTTTAGCTCTAACTTGTCCACTGAGAGCCAGATCAGAGATCACCTCCTCAGTGAAGCCTCCCCCGCCACCTCCAGCAACATTTCATTGTTCATTTTCTAGGGTTCTGGGCCTCTTTTTGTTGACAACCTAGTTGCATCTATATTTATCCATAGATTTGCCATTGGCCACAGGGAAAGTATATCAAATAATTAGAGGTGTTTCAAAATAGAATGAGCTTTATGGTGAGGCATGGAAATTGTTGAGGCCACTCCAGGCTGCCATGCCCTGAGGCTTATCCTGTGCCTCCACTGCTCTTGCAAGAAGATGACGCCTCTTGCATTTGGTCCTTAGAGCTGGGAAGAAAGCCCAATATCTAGCAGGCATTCAAAAATTTTTAAAACTATAAAATGAATAAAAATAGAATTCTGCAGGATGGGTTATTGGATCTCAAAGTTCATGTCCACATTTGAAATTCTTGTCTTTCTATTTCATTGTAAAACTCCACAGTGATATCACAGAAATTCCAATATTTATGCGCATACAGAAGCAATAGCCACTTCCTCCCTATGTTGCTAGGGGGGCAGAGGGAAAGGGATGGAGGGCCCAGTCCTCCCTCAGCCTAACTGAAAAGCTTTGCAGCACTGAGCTACTGCTACTGAAACTGCTACTTCCCCCTTGTAGGACAACACTTGGCTCCCCCTTGTGTGAACCCTGAAATCTCTCCCAAGAACATACCACCTTTCTTACACCCTATACTATTCCAGTGAAATTCAGTGCTCCGGGGGCCATAGAGGTGCTCAGCGCCCTCTCCACTACAGTACTGTTACTGCAGTGCTAAAAGCATGTGCTTCTGAGCCAGGCCCCCAGTGGACACTCCTTGTCAGATGTGTGATTCTGGGTGAGTTGTTTCTTTCCAGCAATGTCACCACCTCACAAGAGGTTACAATTACCCAGGCTGCTATAGCAAACCACTGAGATCCAAGCACAGCACTTAACATGAAGGATGAAGCCAGTATGTCGTTACCGTTAACGTTATTAATACTTCTTTGGATCCATTTTGTCCTCAACCCCCAAGCTCCAGCATCAGTATGTGACACTTTCTTACCAAGCTGGAAGACCCACAGCTCCAACCACTGCTGCTTTGGCTGGTGAACTTGGCCCCATGTCTTTTCTGTTTGTTAATTTTCCACCCTCAGCGGCCTGTTTTCTAGCCTCGAGATGGTTCATTTTCCATATGCTCTCCAGCTGGTTACCAGCTCAGTCTCCTAAAGGTTACACCTGTGTTCAGGAGCATTCCTTTTCCAAGCATTACCTTTCCCTTAAAAAATGTAATATATCAATGGTTAGAATATCAAAGTAGTAGCTTGTGCTCTCTTTCTGTCTCTCTCTCTTTCTCTCTTCCTCTCTCCATTGAAGAACAATCTGATTCATTAGGCTGTGACACACAATTCCAAATAAACTTTAATATCTTTGCCACAGATATTTCTGCAATTTAACTGACATTGTCCCTACTGAACCTTATAATTGAGTCCAGCCAAACTCATCAGTGGTGGCCAGTTCCTCTAAGAAAAGGCTTTTCATAACTGCCCCAATACCAGATACACCTGGGCAGGATTCACTGACCACAGAGGCCTGAGATGGAGAAGAGAAACCCAGAATCCCTCAGAGGCTTCTGATCTGCTCTGTGGTTCTGCTCTTATAAACTAGACCAACTTTCACCCAGAACCAAATGAAAACCCAGGGATTTGGGCCAACACAGTAGCATTTATATTTCAACTTGTGAAATCCATGTCCCTCTGCAGTAATCTTCTTACCCACTATACCCCAAGAAAGGCATGGTGAGGTTTCTGGATCTCTATCAGTTCAGAGTGGAAGTCTTCTGCTGTAGAAGATTTCAGTTCTCAGGCTTCAGTGTCTGGCTGATCTTGGGTTTGTAGAGAAAAGCACAAGGAAGGACCTCAGCCAGGGTTTTGGGAGGAAGGGGTAGATGGACTGCAGCTTCAGAGGCAGGGCCCATGATGTGGTGAAGCAAAGCCTCAGCGAATGGGGTGAAGTCAGGCCTGGTTGAGGACGGATGCATCTTCCTGGCAAAACCAGGCAAGCCTCCAGGTAGCCATAAACTGACTACACAGACCTAATTTCTGAACATATGTTCAAAGGTGATAAAATAAATGCAGATGGTCTCTCTGAGCCTCAGTGGAGGATTTTACATGGACTCAATGAACCATAAAGCACACACAGACACATATGTACTTGCACACAGAGGAAAAGGGGACAATGGAAAAACCTTCAAAAATGTCAAGTGCTGGAATGTTAACACCAATAGACAAGAGGTGGTGGAAGAAAGGGAGGGAGGGAGAGAGAAAAGGAGATTAATATTGTTATAAAAACAACACACATTGTTATGGTTTGTGTCTGGATGTCTCTCCAAAGCCTCTTGCACTTACGGAAGTGGGATTTTTGGAGGTGACTAAATCTAGTTTGATCCATTCATTGTCTTGTGCTGGGATTGGTAGTGTGAGTGCTGCCCCATCCTAGGGCAGATAGCCTGCATACAAGGGAGGGAAAGAGGTTTGCGTCCCCCTTTTGCCATTTTTGCTCTTGCTGCTTTTACTGTCTTCTACCACTGTGAACTGTTGTTGCCCCTGCACCATGCCACCTTGCACTGGAGCTGACAGATTATGGACCGAAACCTCCACAAACCGTGAGCTAGATAAGCCTTTCCTTCCTTAATATGGGGTGGGGGGTATTTTGTCTCAGCAATGAGAGAAAAGTAACTAAGACACACATATACCCTTTCAAGGAAGCGTATATGCAGAATTGCTAGGAAAATATTGTATTTCACTGTAAGGAAAGGTTTAGAGCTATCCTTCTTGGTATATCCATAGAGAAGTATTACAGGTCTGTTTGCAAGATTGGCCAGTGGTTTGGTTAGAGTCCTGAACAAAGGAAATGAACTTCGAGGTCCAACTTCTTTGGGCTGGCTAGTGAATATACTTTGATTAGGAGAAAGCCTCTATCTTGGATCTTGCAAATATCCACCAGAATTTCAGAGGTTTGGGGTTTAGAAGCCCCAGATCACAGCCTTTGAAGGCAAAGACTTCAATAGCAGGGCGAGTCCTAAGCCCTGCCCTCTCAAGGAGTCTACCAGCAGGTCCAGAGCAAAGATAAAGCCACCTGCTTTACCTCACCAAGCCAGGCAGTGGACACCATGCACCTCTGACAGCTGAGAGATGCGAGATCTTACTCTCTAGCTCCGAGAGGATGAACTGCTTCCCAGCTCCTTGGGCGATGCCACTTCCATCCTCTTCACTCCTTCCTGGACAGGAGAGGTTATTGCCACAGTGACCCCTCAGCAGTTGAGAACTTCACAGTAAGCACCAGAAAGATCCTTTCCTTCAGGATCTTTTATGTCTCAGGTTGAGAAATTAACCAACAGTGGTACCAAGGTGGAACACAATACCTGGGGAAGGACCCAGAGGAAGGAGAAGAAGGGGCAAGAGGCTCTCAGATGCCTGGTTTTTTGCGGAAAGCTCACATTGGTCCTTCATCTGGTCAGGACCCTAGAAACCCAGACTCCCAGAGTCCTTAAAACCTAGACATGGTCCCAGAGAAGGAGCTGTAATTTAAAACAAAGGTCTGACTTTCTACTGCTCATGTGGCTGAAGGAGAAGCTATGACCAACAGGAAGCCACAAGTCAAGAGGGTCTACCACGAGTGATTTTATTTTCTGTGTAGATTATTCATGAGCCATTTCAGTTTACTTCTTGCGTATCCACAAAAAAGTTTTGTTGTACTTTGATTCCTTACTCTATAAAGTAAAACAAAAGAATAAGAATGAAAAAAATTATGGTTGTGAATACTTGGATAATTCTTTCTTATGTTTCTAAAATGGTGCAAACTGTTTACCAAAAGCAAAGCAAAACCAAAAGGGGGTAGGAGAGAGAGAGAGAGAGAGAGAGAGAGAGAGAGAGAGAGAGAGCGAGCACCTAACATCCAAACAACAAATGTAGTGAAAAGAAACTTCTAAAACTGAGTTACACCCACTAGCCTTGTCACTACTGTATATCTTAATTCTGATTCGCATGACCAAGAGCAGAGGTCAGGTGAGGACCTGACTGTGCACTTGCTGGCTAGGATTGAAGGTTCAGCTCAAAACTACGGGGTATCATTTTTTTTTTTGTATTTAGTACAGGGTCTACAGGCTCTCACCACACAGATTGGACTCATAATGATCCTCCTATTTTCAGCCTCCCAAGTGCTGAGATTACAGGTATGCCACCATGCCCAGTCTCGGGGGTATGATTTTTGTGGGGTCATAACATAATCAACTAAGCCAACAGGGAATATACTGGAAAGGGGACATAAGTGTGTTATACACAACTCTGACATCATCTGATTTTAACAAATTTACTAAAATGACAGTCATGGCCTTGACAATACTGAAATCAAAATACTGGTGTACAGAGATTTTACAGGTTGGCTTCGAGAGTGGGACCACAAAACAAGGTTAACAGATGGCAGAGGCCTGAGGAGAGGCAAGCACACTGATTTTATTGAGAAAAAAGCTTATATACTGTAGGGTTGCTGAAGTTTAATAAATAAAGGTCAACTCATAATATATAAAAACAATATAAACATTTATATGCTACATGCATATCATATAATTTAAAGCAATAATTTATATGTGGGGAGAGATGCCAATTCATGTTCTTCCGATTTTTCTCGACAAGGCACACACACAGGAGGTGTCTATGCGGATCCAGCGCCAGCCTACAAGTTTGTTGTTTTCTGAAGTCAGTGCCCGGACATAGGTCTGGGACGTTTTGCACTGAGAGTTCCAGTGTTTGTCATCAATCCCCCTGCAACCATTTTTGACCGGCCTGGCTTCTTTACACCTTGTTTCATAAAAATATTGTTTGACAGGAGAGTTGCCAGTTTTGATCTCCCCCAACACCGTGACCTGGTGTCCCCGAATGTCGATGGCGGATGACTTGTCCGTCACCCACAGGCTCTCACTGTCACACACCGAGTACTCCCCTCGGTGACTCTTATGCTCTGCGTACCGTTTCCTCCGTGATGTTCTGTTGGCTGCCGCGGGGTTGCCCACGTAATCCTCCATGAGGTACAAGGGAGGGGGCTCCAGCGGGGTGCTGTGGCTCAGAAGGACCCGGGGGGAGTTGTAGCGTCTCTGTTGCCTCAGCAGTTCTGTGTCCGTTGCAATCATTGGCTGGAATTCGGATCTGGCAGGCTCCCCCTGCTCCAGCCCCTGGGGGGCCTCTGCTTTCGGCAGGGTGCTCTGGTAACTCTCCTTAACGTCCACCATCTGCTTGGAGAGCTTGTTTTTCAAAAGATCTGCCTGGATCAGCTTAATAATCAGGGAATTGAGCGAGTCTTCTGGCAAACTCCTTTGATCCATGTTGTTACCTTGGATGCCACGGAGATAAGCGAGAAATATCACATAAAACAAGATGGACATCACCTTGTTCACCTGTAAGATCTGAAAAGGAAACACAGGCATTAACAGCGGGCTGTGGCAGCTGAGGCCCTGCATTCCTGGCATTGGCAT
>PVKN010042053.1:0-10450 GCA_004027915.1 Capromys pilorides
TAGCAGTTTTATGTCCCTTATGTGGACATTTTCCTGCAATGTTCCACCACCAGTACTGGGACTTGTTTCATATCTTCCAAATCAACTTTGTATATACCTCGTTTTGTTAATCATCAATCAGACTTAACATCTGAAAATGGCTTTTCCCTCTATATTCTCTATAAGCAAACACTTGCTAAGTAATGATGAGTTTTCTGAACTTTGTTGATTCTACCAAATTCATCACCTCTCTGTTCCCATTGCCCTAATGCCTGTACTGACCTGAGAGTTTCACAGTTGGTCTGACCATATTAATGTTTAAAAATTCTTTTGCATTATACACAATATACTGAAAAAGAAAGATCTGGTTACACAGTACCTCAAACCGTTTTCCATGAAATTTTAGAAATCTACAATAGCCTTCTGTTTTCATGTGCATTGTAGTCTTCAACATTGATCTTGTAGATCCTGTATAATTTATAGTTTTTTTTTTTCATGACAAGCCCTACTACTTCCTAGTTGGTAACTTAAATTACTAACAGTTGCACATTCTGAAGTTCTACCATCTGAGCTCAATATTTTCTACCTTTACAAACTTAAGTTTTTCATTATGAAATAATAGAAACATAGAATGAAAAGAAATATAAAATTGTGAGAGTCACAAGCAGGAATGTGCAAAGTACTGAAAATGAGAATATCTGAGTTTTACTGATAGTTTTTCTATCAGCTTGGAAGGATTGCTTAAACTAGTCACTTATCATACCTGGAGTACATCAGATCCCTTCTACTTAAATGTTTTCTAACCTACTATTCAACTAAGGATATAAACAAAATACTTACCAGCTCCTCCAATTACTAAATGAGAGGTGCCTTTGCAGTTTCTTAATCTCCCAGGGCCTAAGCTTCCACATATGAAAATAATAGCAGCTACTTGCTATGAGTGTTTCAAAAGCTAAACGACTGAACAAATTTAATCATGTTCAAATATTGTCTAGCACAAAAAATGCTCAATAAATATTATGTTAATTGTTATTGTTCTAACAATTAACATGACATTGTTATGGAATTGTTTCCATCTGCCCCATTTCTAAAGTGCACTATTATTAAACAAGATAAATATTAAATGAAACAGTCATTCAATATTGTTTTTCCTCCATAATCATGATATGATCAACCACTTTTGCAATAACAATTGCCAGTGCCAGTCTCATAATTATATGTTACGAGGCAACCATGGAGATTTGTCCTTCAAAAACTCTTCTCCATTACCATTCCTGACACTCTAATATATTGTAATGTTATGTGTCAGTGCCAAAAGGAAGGTGAAGACCTGATGAATTTAGCTCAGAGGACTAACTGACATTTGTTTCTCTCGAAGTGAGCCCCAATCCTCAGAATTATCTCACTTTTATTTGGGGTCAAGGAATGTGCTCAGGTGCACAATCACTTTAGTAAAGAAGTGTTACCATCTCTGACCTTCATTTGTCCAATGCTAGGTTCAAACAAACACTAATTACAGAAGTTTCCAGCAAGGGAGGAGACTGCTAATGGAAAGCCTTCAGGGTAAGATGTTATCTTTCTCCTTGAGTCTCAGCTTTCTGGGATTCCCAAACCACTACCGTCCCTGGGCTTTGTTTGTTGCTCTTTGTCTCTTGAGACACTAAGTACATATCTATCTATCTCCCCACTTTTATTATTCAATGCTGAAAAATAATTTTTTGAAGCACTAGGGCAAGTACTTCAGACTTTTGATCCATAGCTTGTTGTTGTATCTGTCCTTATTACTAAACAGGATGTGCAAATAGTACAGAGACAACATACACAAATCTCTACTACGTTTCCACTAAACCATGAGATAACATGAAAAAGATTAAGGTTTTCAATGCCATTGGAGGAACCTTGTAACAAATCGAGTTTGGTTCCATGACATGAGTTATACAAAACTAATATTGCAATCACATTTCAAACAAGGTTGACATTGTAGAATAACAATTTGACCTCCCAATATAACAGCTTGTTCTAAATCACTTATCTTATTCTTTAACTCTATGTGTCCATAGGAAGTCCATAATTGTTTTAAGTCCTTGTGTCACTGCTGCACAAAATGAACAGTTTTTACCCCTTATCTCAGTTCTACTCTGGGTATAGCAGCTGTGGATGTGAAGGTTATCACGAGTTCAAGCTTTCCTTTTGTTCTCTTCTTTAACACTTCCAGCATATGTTAGAACAGCATCATGGAAAGGGAGTTTTGCCATGAGCGATGTAGTTGTATCAGAAGTTAGATTCTAGTCCTTTTCCTGAGAATATAGATGCTATTCCTAGAAAAACTAAAGGTAATTTAATATTAGACATGTACATAAAGAATAATTGTGACATGTAATGATATGGTTAGAAGAGTTTCTTATAAGCAACAGGTGAAGGAAGTGAACACGTCTGAGTAGAACGAGTTGTGTACCTTTTAAATGAAGTATTTCTTTCTTAATTCCTTCCCTTCTTCCATCTGGGCAGAGCCATAAGGGATCCAATCTATGATTTCTTCACTGGAAGTATTAACTAACTCCCAGGCTGCCTGTCCTCAACAGATTTCCCAATGTATCCTAATCATGAAGATAAGCAACACTGGTATTCTGGCAGGATGGCAGATCTAACAGTGGAAACATTCTTTTAGCACTTACACCTTTAAAGTCCTTCCTTGGAGAAGAAAAAGTCCTTTTCTTCCCTTACTTTGGTGTTATTATTAGACTTTTTTTCATCAGTGAACTCTTCTACTGAGTGGAGAATTTGGAATGTAAACCCAATAATTAAAATTACCTTTAATACTTACCAGAAATGACAATAAAGCCAAATGCTTCTAGCTCCTTTCAGGTGATGATCAATCTCAGATGTTAATATTTCACATCATTATTTGTTTGACTTTTGATGCTTAGGTTTGGTCCACAGCATGAGCATCTGTCCCTCTCATAGCTGCTAGATATCTTGTCTTTTGTGTTATCTCCTTTGCGAGCTTAGCCCTGTCTGACTGCCTATAATTTTTCTATCTAACTTGGCTGCTTGCAACTTTGCCCCCTCTGAAGAAGTATCCTGAACTGCCATGAGGGTAAGATGGGCAATGACCGCTCTGGCCTCCTCAGGCTGAAAGGAGTCGTAGTTGGGAAATAGCAGAGATACTCTCCAGAGGTTTTGCCTAACGGGCCTCAAGAGACACCAAGCTTTTTTACCTTTGGTAGGCAGAATAGTTCAAATCCTTTTATTTATGGAGTCTGACAGTTTGCTATAAGTCTCTCTAGGTTTAATTATAATCATCTCCAAACTTTGAGAACTCATGAAAATCAGAATACCCTATTTTTTCTATTTTTAGTTACACCTTGTGAGAGAACAGTGACATTAGCAAGCTAATTTTATTGGTATGTTTTATTCTAGTTTTTGAGGTATAACTGGAAGGAAAGTCAGGGTTAGAGAAAAACAAAGATCTGTGCCAATGTCCAGCAATAGGCTGGGTTTTCCTTTCGGTCATGATTTCTCAGGGCTCCTCCTTGGGGATAACAGAGACTGTCTGGCCAGAGGGAGCAGGCAGTCCCAATGCCCTTTAGTCCTATTGGATGATCTGGGAAGCCTCGTCTGAGCTCTAGGGCCTTCACCTCAGAGTGCAGCCTCACTTCTAAGAGCTGCTTTGGTAGTCAGGGCATGGTTTGTGGGCTCTTGAGAGAATCCCTTATTCTGGCCTGACTTCTGACAGCCATAGCAGGTGAACTTTATCGTTGTTGAGCTCTTCTTGGAGCCAAGAGAATCAGACCTTTGAATTTGAGACTGCAATAAGGCAGCTAATTTTTATCTCTTTGGTTTCTCTCCCTAGTTTTCTCCCAGTACCAATTATAGGAAATTGATTTCTTAGTGTCCTATAAAGTATCAAGTGAGTTTTTTCATCAATTGGAGATTTTGTATCAATGTTTACACTTACTCCTTTTCTGGGTTTTATTTGTCGAGCTGGTACCCAAATTACTTCTCCTGTATCTGTAATGACACAAGCAAAACCTCTTCCCAACATTGTATAACTCCTGGTTATTATTTGCCTCCTTCTCCATCTCATTCCCCTGAAAACCTGAAAAGTCCTCAGAATCAGAGGACAGAGGCTGAAGAGCCAGAAATGTTTGCTTTACTTTCAGATTCTCTGATTTAGATTCTTCACCCAACAAGGACAAATTAAGAGATGTTGTACTGCCTTCATGTTCTGTAGTGTCCTTGATAGGTTTTCCATGGTGGTGCAACAGAGAAACAGGCAGAAAGAAAAGAGGAAAGGTGCTTTATTTTCATGGAGGACATGGAGAGAATTTGGGGAAGATAAGGAATTCTCTGAGTTGGAACAAAGTGAGGCTGAGGCTTGTATGGCCTTTTGACAGGGGTGGAGTTTGAAGATGATGTTTAGATCTACCTGAGGAGCTGATTGGGGCCTTCCCTGAGGTGGTAGGACAGGTGAAAGGAAATCGCACCCTGGGTTGAGTTGGAGAAGTAGGGGGAGGTGGTCTTTGGGAAGATAAGCTATTTTTTTTAAGGGCTTCAGCCACATTAGATGACCACCACAATGATTCAGCAATTCATACTAGGGCCAGAACCTATCATTCCCTTTTTTGATTGTTATATAAGGGGCAACGTGTCTCTTAGACTGCTTCCTGCTGAACTGGGGCATTGTCTTGGGGGTGAGGGGAGTTGATAGGATGACAGATCATACCCATGTAGAAGTTAGTGTCAGGTGTCTCAGCTAGGACTGGAAGTTTATCATTAATGACTGCTTGAATCGGAGACTGAAGAAACCTTGAAAAGTTTAAAAAACACAGCATGTTATGAGTACACGTAATCATAATTAAAGGACATGGGAAGGGAAGCAAAAGGGGGGCTATGATCTGACTATGTGATTTTACCATGATCATGTTAAAGAGGAGGAGTATGTATCTATCTTTTAGTTTTATATCAGTGTGAGGAAAGGGAGTTAGGGTCATCTGTAGCATCTTGATGCAACTGTATTAAGAGGCCTCAGTAGAGGTACAGAAGAAAGTGGTAGGATTGAGAGTGCTACAAGAGGAAATAGCAACAGAGGGATCCACTATGAACATTAAGTGCATTTGTTATATAGTGTGGTAGCTGCTGTATGTGGAGACACGGAGTCTATCTGCCAGCTAAGTTGTCTATAGCTGTTTAGAAAGGTAGGCTTTTGCCTGAAAAGATGGTCTCTTTTAGGTTGTAAAATGCACACTGTAGTATGATCCCTAAAAGAAGCACATAGCGTAAAAGGCTGAGTTTGGTTGGGTAAAGAGACCTGGGGTGCTTAGGAGCACCTGCTGCAGCTTGTGAAAGGAGAAATGTATTGGAGCAGCGGGGTCAAGAGGATCTAACAAGGAACATTTTGGGAACCCAGAGGCAGAAGAAATTAGCCACATGAAGGATAAAATCTGTTATTTTGTGGTGGGCACCTGAAGGTCACGAAGAAGGGCTTTGTGGTCAGCAGTGACTACACAAGTAATGGAGGTGAGAGTGAGTCTTAGATATTTGACTTGTGATGAAGCTATCTGAGCTCTGGAGGGAGAGACCCTGTAACCTCATTCTGACAGAAAACTGAGAATAGCTGTGTGTTTTAGGGCCAGGGCGTGAGAGGGGTAGCATGGAGGAGGTCATTGATATATTGAAGGAGTGGCTGGGCTAGAGATCAAGGATCTTGTGGTCAGTCAGCAGCAAGAGCCTGGCTAAAGAAGTGAGGACTATCTCTGAACCCTTGAGGCAGGATTGTCTATGTGAGCTGGTGAGATTGGATCAGTCCATGATAAGACAAGAAGTTTTTGGCAATCTGGGTGTAAGGGAATGGTGAAGAAGACATCTTTAATGTCTAGGACAGTAAAGGGAGTAGTGGAAAGAGGGATATGAAAGGGCATAGTATAGGGGTTTGGCATCACCAAGTGAATAGGAGTGGCCACATTATTATTAATTTAGAGAACTCGAACTAAATAGTAGGAGCCATTGGGTATGAATATAGGAAGAATGAGGGTATTATGTAGTGAGTGGACAGTTTTAAGAAAACCATTGGTAAGGAGGCAAAAAATGATGGGCTTGAGTCTCTTTTGATGTTTGGAAGCTATTAAGTATTGGAGGACATAGAAAAACACTGTAAGATCTTTGAGGCACACTTGTCTAGGAATAGCATGTGTGGCACAAGTGGGACTGAAGTATTTCAGGGTATTTGGTCAACAAGGAAAGAGGGAGGAGCTGGCTGTACATTGAGGTTGGGTTTGTAGGATGTATACTGTGGGGGAAGGAGAGAGAGAAGTGAAAGAGAAGTGGAGTCTCTGGAGGAGGTCTCTCTCCATGAGAGGTATGGGACATGTTGAAATGATGAGTGAAGAACAGTGTCTGATGTCAGCAAGGAAAGGGCCTGTCTGAAGGGGTCATGTAGGTCGGCCATCAACACCTGCTATGGAGACTGTAGAGCTAATACGATGACTTTAGAACTCAGGAAGAACACTATATGTGGTCTCTGTGTCAGCAAGAAGAGTTTTTTTGTTGTTGTTGTTTTGTTTTGTTTTGTTTTTACCTGAAATGTTTAGCAAAACTTGGGACTCTTGAAAAAAGTGCCTCGATGTAGGCCATGGAACTCAACCTCTGTTGTTGCATTTCAGAGGCAAAACCAAAAAGGTCAAGTAAAGAGATCTGGCTGTAGTGAGGTTTACTGTGAGGGCAGGGATTAGATGACTTACTCGCTCTCTGGAAGACAGGGAATTCACATTTCCAGTGACCCTAGAGCTTGCAGATGTCTTCGTGATGACTATAAGTTGGGGCAGGCTCATGCCCAGTGTCCGTCTTCACTGCACTTGGCTTGGGTGACAGCACTGTTTAGGCTCAGCATTACCTTGTCAAGTTCTTGCGTTGATGGGAGTCCTGAGTGTCCCTGCCAAAAGTTGGCAGTATGTATAGTTAACTTTGGTCTCTATTATTGAAGACGTGGAAGGTTAGATTAAGTAAGCTTTCCTGTGGAGTTTGAGGGCCGAGATTTGTCTTTTTAGCTTGGCATGAATGTCAGGAAAAAATAGGGATATAAAATAGTAATTAATAACTTCTTTTTGAGAATCTATCTATATTAGTATATTTAGTTTGGAATAATAAACTTGATTATTAGAATTTTATCCGAGTCTGTCCCATGTGGCTGTGCTGTGTAAGGACCCTCGGAATGCCTCCATCTTCTGGCTCTTTCAGCCTGAGCTCCAGTCCCAAACCCATCTGCCATCTCGTCTGCCCTCCACATCCACCGGACTCAACTCCAGAGTTCTGGCTCCACCCACAGTCCCGACGCACAGGGCCTCACAGCAGCCAGCAGCCCAATCTCCAACTCAGAGCCAGGCACATCTGAAAGGGAACAAGCTTGGTGGATCTAGACCAAACTCGCATAGGTGCTAACAGCATAACATCACCAAAGTACAGAGATCACTGCCATACAAAATGATAACAACAAGGAGTAAGATGCAATCACAGTGTTCAAGCCCACCCAAATCAAACACAGGAGATGCTACCATGAAAGATAATGGGAATCATGCAGCCAAAACCTGTGAATCTGAGGTAGACAGACAAGTACAGAAACGTGTAGAGCAACTCAGATCAGAGATAACATCTGAAATAAAATAAGAAATGCATGAACTAATAGAATCTGAAGTGGAAAAACAATTGTAGAAATGCATAAAGGAAACCAGAACAGAAATAAACCCTAAAGGAAAAAAAAAAAAAAAGACATGTCTACATTAATAGCATCTAAAGTAGGGGAACATATGTAGAAAGGTAAAGAGGAAAACAGAGCAGAAATAATCCCTGAACAAGAGAGAAAAGATAAATATAATGAGAGACTTAATATTAAAGACATTGATAAAAAATTAGAAGAGAACAGAAAAAATGATAGATTCCCTGAGCAATAAGGGAAAGAAATAGATCGCATGGAACAGTTTTAAAGAGATATATGAGAAAATAAAATCTTAATCACAAGTTGGCAAAACCGTATAAATGAAAGTGAAGATAGAATTTCAGATCTTGAAGACACAGTCACAGCCAGTGTAAAAGTAGGAAAGGATGTCTAAAAAAAAACTAGGATGCAGGAAAAAATAATTTAACATCTGCAAGTTGATGCAAAAATGAACGTGAGATTAGTAAGAATCAATGAGAAAGGTGTCAATATAAATGATATAAAAATATAGGGAGAAGTAATAGCAGAAAACTTCCCAAATATAAGAAAGCAATCAGACATTCATCTAACTGAAGCTGAACTCCAAATAACTTCAACCCAAATAGAAACACACCCAGACATGTAATAGTCAAGATCCCAGAAATTCAGCAAAAGTATAATATACTAAAAGCTGCTAGAGAAAATGAGCAGATCACATTTGAAGGAAAACCCATCAGAATAATGGCAGATTTCTCTTCACAAACCATAAAGTCAAGAAGAGCATGGAGCAGAATGCTTTGAGTCCTATATGAAAACAAATTTCAGCCCCGACTGCTATACTGGACTGCAAAACACTTTCAAGTATGAGGGAGAAGTGAAATGCTTCAATGACAAGGAACAACTAAAGAATGTCATGACATCAAAGCCAGCACTACACAGTGTATTATCAAATATTTTAGAGAGGGACCAAAACAACCCAAACTCAACAAGTGAGAAAAGAAAGATACCACCAAATAGGGCAACCAATTAAAAACAGGAGAAAAAGTGGTAAACAGTAGTAAATAAAAGTCATGTCTATCATAAGTCAATACATTTTAATTATAACCATCAATGTAAATGTACTCAATTTTCTAATGAAAAGAAGTAGACTGGCAGAGTGGATAAGGAAACAAAACCCAAAAATATGCTGTATTGAAGAAACACACTTAACTGAAAGAAACTCATAGGCTAAAAGTTAAATGATAGAAAACAATATTACATGCTCTAGCACCTCAAAAAAAAAGCAGGGGTAGCAATCCTGTTTGTATACAGTCTAAACTTTAAACTAAGACTGATCTAACGTAACAAAGAAGGCCACTACATACTGGTCAGGGGAAAAATTTAGAATGAAGACGTAACACTCATAAATATGTATGTACCCAACATGGAAGCAGCAAGTTATATAAGAAAAACCTTAATAGACATGAAAACTCCAATATCCAATACCAAAATTTTAACAGGAGACTTTAACACCCCCCTATCTGAAAAAGATAAGTCAAGCAGACAAAAAAATTAGCTAAGAAATAGCAGAACTTAAACAGAATTTGGAACAACTGGACTTAGTGGATATACACAGAGTGCTCCACCCAACCTCTTTAGAATATACATTATTTTCAGCTGCACACAGGACATTTTCTAAAATAGACCACATATTAGTCCACAGGTCATACTTAGGTATATGTAAGAAAACAGAAATTATCCCATGCATGTTACCTGACCAGAGTGCAATGAAACTGGAAATCAATGACAAAAAAACCCACCAGAACCCCAGAAATACATGGAAATTAAACAATACCCTTCTCAGCAACCAGTGGTTTTCAGGTGAAATTCAGTAAGAAATTAAACAATATCTAGAATTTAATGAAAATTGAAACACAACCTATCAGAATTTATGGGATATCATGAAAGCAGTTCTTAGAGGGAAATTTATAGCTCTGAAATCACACATTTAGAATTTTATTCAAGTATCAAGTACCTTGAAGTATGAAGTGTAACCAGAGAACTATTATTTCTTATCAACCATGGACATTTTAGCAGTTAAATCCCTATAGAATGTTAATGGACAACAGTTATACAACTTTGTAGAGATATTTGACATCAATAGTAATGCATAGCAGTGTAGCATAACAGTCATATGAAATCCCCGTTTAGATTTAGCATCTCTATGTATCCTAAATGTACAAAGGATACATGTCAAATAAATTTAAACAGAAAATTATTATTTGGCTGATAACCTCATGTTTACTTGAGGGAAACCTCTTATTAAAAATACCTAGAGCTTAAGAGAAAGGCCTGTTTAAATCTGTTTTTTTTTTTGTTTTGTTTTGTTTTGTTTTGTTTTTCTTTTTGAGACAGGGTCTCTCTATGCAGTTTAGGCTGGCCTTAAGCTCACTTTTGTAACCCAGGCTGGTCTCGAACTCACACCAATTCTCCTGCCTCAGCCTCCCGAGTGCATGGATTACAGGTGTGCGCCAGCATGCCAGGCTCGCTTGCTTAAATCTGAAAGGAAGTTTATATTGTAGTATACAGTATTTTGGAAGGCATGGATATGTTTAATATATTGAACATCTTTTGTGAGAAAACCTTATTTAATCTTTTAGAAAAGTTTGTCTCCTAACCAATGATCAAATTATTGGAGGTGTGTTTTGAGATTGGGGGGCTCTCTATTGACGAACAAAGGTTGGCCACCCTCTATTCGTCAATTAAGAGTCCTGTCTAACAACAATCTTTCCCCATTTTAAT